>JARFOD010113395.1:0-15220 GCA_031763545.1 Mopalia muscosa
TCGCCTCTTACGATCGACCGAGGAAGTCGAGGGAGTATTCTGCAGGGCCATGGCCCACCCGCTCCCTCACGGGGCCATAATAAATTCAGAGTGAATAATTATGAGTGAATTACTGCTGAGTTCAGTTTTGAATAGCATGCACATACCAACACTTGTTGCTCATGTCACATAGATGTATACCAGCATGGCTTCAACGCCCAAAGAACAAGTCGGGTTTTGTCTTACACCAGTCGTTAAACAGGACACGGCAGATATATGAAGTCAGGTTAAAAGGAAACTGGTTGCCAATACATATCCAAACCGTCGTGAACAATCACTGTGTTAAGTTAGTCAAATGAGCAAGGCTATACATGTTATCAAGCTACCGGCCGAGTAACCCGACCCGCTTCATCCTCAATGGGGGTAGTTTATTTTGCCGGTGTGAAATTATCAACTGGTTTAATTGGATCTTTACAAATCTTGCGACTTTATCACTGCCCAAATATTAAAGCTTGACCAGCTGCTTTGTATACACGCCCGGCAAGTGTGTTTGCCCTGGAAATGACCACAGTCCGAAATTAAGAAAATAAATGATGTTGAATTTCCCGAGAGATAGTATAAATAATATTTATTCACAATCTTTGTGTAGGGGCCATACTCTGCTGTCAAACCCTGAATATCACAGCCAGAAGCTCTGAAAATAAGTGAGAGAAGCGAAACAAGCTGAGCTATTTGAGCAGTGAAATTGCATTCAGTCCCATAATGAAAAGAGTGGTGTTATTTTGTACGAATCTATGGTAAAAAGTAATAAAATCCTACGCTTCCGAAAAATTCCCTTTCCCGTCATCCGGTTAAAGTTGAACCATAACAGCTGAAATATTTTAGCCAAAAGACGAGGACTCAGCGGTCCCCTATGCCTATGTCCCGGCTAAAGTATTGCGGAGAAGCAGTCTGAGCTTATTTGAGTATGCTACAGTACTGAAATTTAGATTCAGTCCCAGATCAAATTTGATCTTATTCTGTAGTAATACTACACATTTTCAGCAAAAAATGTGCCCATAAACATTCACTTTACCGTCATCTAATTTCAGCTGAATCGTGGCCATTTAGGCTTTTTTATCATTTATCCTACGCTAAATATTTTGCCATAGAGTCAGTCCCATAATAAAATTTGATCTTATTCTAGAGTAATACTTCACATTTTCAACAAAAAATCTGCCCATAAACATTCATTTCACTTTACCGTCATCTGATTTCAGCTGAATCGTGGCCATTTAGGCGCCTTATTGGCTTTATTGTCATTTAGTATAGGCAAAACATCATGTGGCGTTAAAAATAACACGCTGGCTGACTGCCTGTACATGGTAAGTAACGCGAGAAAGTATGAGACTTGAAGCAGACTGAGACGCTAACGATTGAAGGTTGATTCTTCATTCAAAAATACAACCCCCAAAAAATTACATCATTTTGCAATTTGAAGTGGACATATTATTTTATAACGGATTAATTACGCGTTCGGGATTGTGTTTTTTAAAATACATTTTGAAAACGTAATCTTTTACCACGTATATGCCACATGAGTCGATGAGTCGGTTGATCATGACAATCTCATAAGAGTCTGGCTAATATACTAATTGTCGATTTACCTTTTCGCGTTGGGATGTTGGGATGTACAAATGCGATTATTGAAAAAACTGAAGAATGATTTCCCAATATCGGCTAGGCAGATTTAAAGCATATTGGAACGTGTTCTTACTTGTCTACCAATGTTGTACTTATGTTATATAGCAGAATGTTACGAGTATTAAAATATATTGGTAAATGGAATTCTTACTAAAAATGAATAATATTAGTTATTGATGTTTTTCGAAGGGTGTACGGACTTTTATGACCGTCCTGCAAACGCGTACGCCCTGAGCCGCCTAGAACGAATTTATTATCCGCCAAGCCACAGAATGTGCGATTTATTCACTTAAAAATCACAAGAAAATAGATTCTGCGGTGATACGATCTATGTTTTCCGTCCGAATTACCTCCCCTGACAACTAGCGCTGCCTTGACAACGCATGCAGCTTTCAAGCACGTCAAAATGGCCCAAATGACGCTGCAAAAATATGGCCGGCACAAAGACGTTTCTGGTAGCGATTGTAAAACAGATATGTTTTGAAGTACTTCTCTGCAAACCAAAAATCGATTTCAAAGATACGTTTTATTAAATTTACAACATAAGATTTGAAGCGTAGGTGGCCATGTTTTTTTTATATTAGCCCTAGCCTACCCGTGAACTCTTGAGACATTCGAAATCTCCCAGGGTGTACGGGTTTTTACCCCCTGCAAATTGACCAATCAAATTTGGTTGACGAAGAATAATAATGTTACATATTTAGTCCAAATGCGGTCAGTCTATCAAAATATGACAATTCACCGGCTTTCTATCTTCCAATATATTAGGTGTATCCAGGCATTGCTGGTTTTATCTTTCCAAGCTCGTATTGCCTTTTAACCAGCACAATGTATTCACCCTTTGTCAATCTATAAGCTTTCTATGTATATACCCATATGGCCTGTCTGGCAATGTATCTAAAAACCTATGGCCTGTTCATCTTCACCTTGGTCTGTCTATCGGCCTAAGTCTATCTTTCTCCCTATTTCAAATCAAACAAGCCATGGTTTCTTATCTTCACAGTATAAATTAACACCCTGCCGGTAACTGTGACTATAGTGTCTAGTTCCTGGAGTAAGGTGCACGATTGACTTTTCACGTACTTTCTGGCGTTACTTGCCATATACAGGCAGCCAGCCGACGTATTATTTATCTTTAACGTCAAGTGATGTTTTACTTAAAATAAATAATAAAGCCAAATGGGGCATCTTAATGAGCCAAGGCAAAATTGAACATAAAATAAATGGTACTATAGTGCACCAAAATGTGACAAAGGGTTTTTCTAATGACCTAGAACTACAAGCGCCAAAAAAAATCATTTCCATTCCATTTCATCTAGCTCATGGTCAATCCATATCAACCTGTCTATGTCTTGTCAATCGGCCAATGAATGAGGTGCAGATGATTATGCTACAAAGCTCTGGCCAGTCTATCAAACTGACACAGTCAATAAAGCAATGGTCCGGGAGTTGATGATGGTGGCATCCCATGTGCACATAAAGATAAACAAACATTCAGACAGCTGGTTGGTTTTACATTGGGATATCCGGCTCTGGTTAGCTCTGAACAGATGAAGTTAAACGGCTTGTGATCTGCTCTAGCCCTTCACACGTCTGTGGCATAGGGCATCTTCAATTGGCTGCTGGACAAATGTGTAGAAGCCAAGTTGCTAATCAGGTTTGGGCGTTCAGTAATATGCAAATTCCGACGATCAGTACTACAGATCTTTAAATGTGGACATATTTAAAAAATATATTTTTTCAGGATAGGTATAATAGATAAGAAATTTAGTCGTTTTTCCGATTTAAATTGAATATAAGTTGAAGAGAATACATGTTATATATAGTTATTAAATTAACTAGGAATGCTTCTTTAAAGATCAAACTAGTGTATGTATGGTTTCTGTGTCTGAAAAAGAGGTAGGGGGGGGGGGGGGGGTATAATATAATTAACTCTATACGCCCATTTATAATAACGAATAAGGGCCTACGTGACACTGGTATAGTTTCAACTAGATTACTATAAAATAATTTTTTTAAATGTCGGCATCCGGTAATAAATATTGAATTCATGATGAGCTTATACATATCCCCCGGTAGAGGCAAGCAAATGTGTCTTCATTTATTCAATATATCTTATGTGGATGCTACAGACATGCAGGAGTTTGAATGTTTTCAAAGCGACAGTACACTTATGTACAGTTTGCAAGCTTTGCGTTCGATTACTATATGGACATATGTACTATGTCTTTGATTGATATATTTACACTGGAGATCATTGTAATGAAAATTCATCAAAATGTTCTAAACGGCAATTGTTGATAAACGAAACCCATTGTACACATATAAGTCAGAGGCAATGTGATAGAGGTAAACTCAAAGAAACCAGTGTAACAATAAAGTAATAACCTCACATACTGGAAGATTAGTCGCATTGAAGTTTAAAATTGTTAAAATTTGAAAAGCTATATGAAAATCCCAATGACTTTGACTACGTGCTTATTAAAAACATAAATGTAAAATAATTATAACAGGGTAGGAGTTCTGATTTCAGGTAAAAGAAAAACGCCCGGTTGTAAGTCGTCCATTCACTTCTGTTTAACAACCCATGCGTTTTGTCGGGGTGGTATTATTTAAGACTCAGTCCCATCTTATCCATCCATTGTTGGAATTTGAGAAACAGCCTTCCATGATCTGATGAAATCCGCATCTTTTCTCAGCTATTTTGAGTTAGATCCTGCAAATCCGAGTTTTAACGGAGGGGCTCGAATGTGTTCCGGGATCTAACGATGGCGGAAGAGTCAGGTGGCGGTTTTCTGGAGGCGCTATACAGCCCAATAGCATCAGGTCTAAATCTCATCTGCTTACCATTTTATGGCGTGTTGTTATACCCGCGCAGATCGTGAAACTTGAAGGAAAAGAGCAGAAATGATAATTTTAAGACTGTTATAATTATTTATTGTGGATAATTTGGCCCATGTTTTTGTCCAGTCTACAGTAGGATTTTTCTTCTTATAGCTTGGGTTTCTTAAAAATCCCCCAAATTCTGATAGATTATAGAAACGTGACTTGAAGAAACCGGAAGCTAAGAAAATAGTGCCAAAAAAGCGAAAGCGCGTAAAACTTGAGCTTGCGGCTATTTGTCCTTTCTTATTAAATCTATTAAGGATTATCCCAGATAGAAACACGTTGAAAAAATATTCCTGGAAGGCGTTTTATATATAGGTTTTATGTTTAAATATATCAAACTGAAGCGAGATACGTATAGGTGTGTTAGAAGATGTGTATAAATTATGTCACAAAATGACGTAAATGTTCATCACGCGGAGTTCGTCGTGCTTTTCTTAAATGACCAAAAATTTATCCAACATATGTGTTTTACTGTCACAGAATTTTCCCACGAACGAAATGCGTGTAACTATTGAGGGAACATTTTTTTATCACGTCATATAGCCAATAAATTCCTGAAGGTATACAATAGATTAATGACCTGATAGATCCCTTCTTCGGGCCTATAATCCACCACTAGTGAGGAGTTTTAACTGGACAACTAATCAATCATCATGTTTTGTATATATACATCAAGTTATATGAATCCTGTCAGAGTTAATATTGATATGGTCACTTTTTAAAAGTATATAAATAAAAAAACTATACCGTAACCAATAAAATTTGCGAATGTGTTTGTTTCATATTCAATGAACTTCAGGATAATTTTGTAGAAATATTTTTTCCCCAAGTCTCAATTTGTGATGGTGATACATTTGATCAGAACAAAGATTAGAGTTGATTATTTTGAATGGGCGGTGTTGCGGCCCGTCTATCATCGCGACAAATAGTAGTGGCGCGAATATCACGTTCTCTCGTCTGTTCGTGCGAGATTAGGCTTCACATGCTGGGCAGACAAATCTTAAATACTTTGAACAACTTTCACACGGGATTAACTCTAGCTAAAAGAGGTTTTCAGAGTAAATTTAGCAAAAATCTAGAATAATTCGAATAATGTATCCTTCGTTAATCCTATGGATTATTGGTGTTAGATTATTCCTGTAACCGTTGCTAAGTCTGCACGTGGACGTCATGGATTCACCGGACTTTCATAAAATTCCACCACAGAGTCAACTGGACATCCTGTTTAAAAGGATTTTAGCATTTTCAAATGTTATGTAAATTAAGTCTATACTTGTATTCCCCAATAACTAGACGTCCCATGTTGGCATGAGGATAGAATTTGGTTAAAATAATTGAATAGATTGGAAAATATGTTCGGATTTGTCTAGAATAGAGTAAAATAGAAAGAATCTCAAATTAGCTGTCAGTTTATTACGCTCACTTTAACAAATGCTCCAATATATTGATATCGATTACGGGTTGGACTATCAAATGTGTTTATTAGTTATCAAATGAGTCAAAATGGATTAATATTTAACGGCTCAAAACAAGTATGTACGTTTTGCTCGCAAAACCAATAAAGTAATAATTCACTGGTCGGGATGTCCGGGCTCTGAAGCGTTCACGATTATCAATATACACATTGTCATATGAATGAATCACTTTTACTGCTTCATCAACAACTCGTAAAGTTCTAATTGGATGAACTAGTTATTAATATATGCACCGGTCAGGACAAACTATATAAGGCCCACCAGCTCACACACCATTGGCCCCGGAGACTTCCTGTATCCGATTCGCGATACATATTTGTTTGCGTGTGTTATGAACAGATCTGGCGGATAAGTGTGTAACCGCATACAAATTTACAGGATGAGTCATAAAAAAAATGTGAATTAATAAACCAGTAAATGATCCGTGACAAACAGAAGTTTACATGTATATGATCTACATAGAGTTATAATAAACCACTAATTACTATAGTAATACACATACTGTAGCACATCATTATAATTTTCATATATTCTAAATAATGGAATAATTTAATAAGAATTAACATTGGAATATAAACTCAATATCAGATAATAGTAATTAAAAGTCCATGTAAATTAATAATTGATGTATAGTACAGTTTGTAATAAACTGTAAGAGGACTGGCAGGGCCACCAAGATAATTTATGGGCCTCAGTGCAAATGGAATGTTCAGGAATGTGGGGGAATTTCAGAAAAAGTGTAGGACTACATCTTGATTTAAGCAAGAGACTGGATTATTAAGGCGTTTGCCTTAGAGTTGATTACAAATGACAGCCAATTAATCAATAGGTTTTAATTCCTTTTTATTGGCTTGCACTCCTGTCACTACTAAATGTGTTGCAAAAAAGACAAACGTTGTTAATACTTATAAAATTACTAAGAAACGTGACACAACTCTTGTCGTCTACAAAATTACCAGGGATTATTAATAATAAAATAAAAACGTCCCTTTTTACTTTTATATGTCAGTTGCCATAGACTTAATTCACTGCGGATAAATTTAACTTGTACGACCCTCATAACGTCACAGTTTTTTGTTGGGAGGGGAGATGGTTGTCAATAAGCCAGCTATGCTTACTTAGTGTGTGTAAGTTTACACAATTAAAAATCTATGATGGTAGCAAGACTAAATATTTGGTTGGTATTATCAGAAGTCTTTTAACTAGAAGTATGCAACTGTCATAAAGATAAGCTAACCGGCATTGGGGATTGAGCTAATTGTTATGACAGACCACCGACGTAGCACACAAGAAAATTCAGCAGAACGCAACTTTAAAAATGATGCATTATGGGAAACTACTGGCATTCCTCGATCATAATGTTTCTAACTTAACGAAATGCATTTACCTAGTGCAATATGTGTCTATAACTAGGCCATAAACGGCAACTAAATCGACAAATATTAAGCCAGTCGTCCAAACGAATACAATTGCTATAGGCAGTGGCTGATTAGGGATGAAAATACCCAGATTTCCTCACAAGTAAAGACATATGTCTGAAATTTGACATCATCGTTCCTTGCTTGTCTACAATACCGTGGGCATTACTATATGGCAGTAACATACTTTTAGTTTATATAATTCTATTGCGGTCTCACAGGATTCCTTGGTTGGTTTTGAGGAACTATTTGTTCTGTGTAGAATATGCTTGTTTGCTTGTTTTATTGAGGAAACCACCGCCGACGCCACTGGCAACAAACAAAAACATGACAATCGCAGAACGTAACACAAGGCCGGACTTCACTAACAGATGGGTATCGTGACATGTTTCCCTTATCTCTGAAAGTTAAAGGGCAACAGGAAGCTCCCCCCGATCCCTCCGCCGAAAAATAGGTCGGAGCATTTCGTATATACACACACAATAAATATTTATAAAACTTAAATATGCAAAGTTTTTATTATTGCTTATTCCAATAGTTGAGATAGTGATTTTTATCCTAGAGCAGACCCGATAAAAAAAAAATTGAATTTGAAGACCGTTAACTTTGATAATAAAACTTGACTACATTATTTACAACAGTGGTGTTTTGACAATATATTAAATACAGGTGGCTACCTGGAGAGGATTAACAGTCTGCCCGCTGTGCATATACGCGTATCACCAGTATCATCATCCGTGTATTGTATTAAGCACTTATTCACTTACGCCACATTGGGTTGATTTGGGTCCGTCTATAAAGAGATTGACCACAGCTTGAATGGAATTCAAATAACATTTGACACGGTCAGTTATTTTTTTTTATAGAAAAGCTGGTATATTTCAGAATATATATACAGAATTATTTGCAAAACATATATAGAATAACTCAATTCGATATTATAAACCACTTGTGAAAAAACAAGATAGAATAACTTCAAAGAATTGAGCATGAAAGAGTTAAAACTGTCGTGAAATATATCAGAAATACATTTTATACATCCAATAAATTGAGAAATTGTGATCCATACTTAAGTCTCTCTAGTTTTCTATACATTTTTACCCGTTTTCTCTGCTTTCATTTTTCAGTGTACCGTACTTGGGAAAATGCCTACTCCCCAGCTGTTATTATACCTACAGACCTGATTTTTTGCACATTGCATCTCAACATATAAAACTAAAAAACTTTCATTCAGATTTTTAATATCGTTTTTCGTTTTTAGATATAGTTGTTAGAAAGTGAAATTTCACTTTTTTGACTCATTTTAAATTTTTTTTTGGACCTTTAACACAATGTTACAAGAAAACTAAGACAAACAGCAAAAAACTGAATGACTGTTTTTTGGGTCATATAAAGTATTATACGTTGATATAAAAATTGAACAGTTGACGTAAATGGTGTAAAAGAAGTAGCGATTTGAAAAAGAGGTAGGACAAATTTACTTTTTATGCAAAATATTTTTTCTGTAAGTTGTAGAAAAAATAAGTAAAATGGCGAAATGTAAAAACACTCTGTAGGGGGGTAGACTATCCTTAAATCAACAGAAATAGTTATCCTTATAATATGCCTTATTTTTATTAGTTATGTCACTCGAACCAGTTGTCCTATATTAGAAAAAAACGATATTTCTGAAAACATTTGAAAAATCAAGTGCGAGCTTGAGATAGGCATTAATTGCCACACTGGTCTCTTCAAAACACAACGAGAACAAAGGCTTTAGTATTAACAATTTTCTACCAAAAAGAGTTTTGCAAAATCTGCAAAAATCTTGGCTGACATTCCAGTCTACAATTCCTGAACAGCATATAAGTTATCCTCTCAGTAGATATATTGGGTATAGTCAGAGATCAGGGTGCAATACGCATTGTTATATTGATCACTGGGGCTACAAATCAACATACAACAAAATGAAACACACATGGGAGCCTAAAAGCTGCTGTGATAATGCCGAACACCTCGTCAACGTTTTGGACGTTTTTATCGCTAAATATTTATAAAAATGTGTCAAGTGATATATCAAATGAAAAAGGGTAACGTCCTGAATCCATATGTAGTCGTTATGTGTTCTTTTGACTTTTATTAAGTTTTCCCACAAACAATTTTGGAACGCAGAACGTATGGCCAGAACGTGTTTCAGGCAGTGCCTAATAGATAAGGTATGTTTGATTACCTTTACACATTCTATAACACTTGGTTATTATTGTATAAGAACGCCTTCTGTTTGTCATACTTTATTCCATAATATATAGCTAGGGTTGCGTTTTATGTAACTCAAAAGCTATGCGCTTCTGTCATCAAAATATTGAACTTTTTTACTAAACGTAGACAGAATGAAAGACGACATTTATGTGCATTGTGTCGACTTGAGCGATTTCCCATATACGTGATGTATTTCACTGTTATATGTGATAAAATGAATGCTCCGTTAGAAAGTTCGTGTTATGTGCCCATATCTCGCTTTGTAAATATTAAAACAAAAGTCTGCAGGAGTCGGGACACATATAAGAAAATAATTTTAAAAAATCTGAAGTGGACCGAATTAGGCTGTTTTGCACATTTCAATGTTCCAAAGTTGTCTGCAATCATCTTCAAATCTAACCATCGAGACAAGAAAAAACATGTAGAAAGCAACCTATGATCCGAGACTGATTCTTATCAAATTTAAGTTATTAAATTCAAAATGAATCATTCAAGTTGTCGTGAGTAAACTGATTTGACTCGTTTCAACATGCACGGTTTGTTGATTTATCCCACGTAACAGACGAATTTGCTTCATTCAGTTTCTGCTTTTTCCAATGCAAAATATACGGCAATGCTATCACCTCTATCGTAACCATTCTGTTGAACTCTTGCCTTCTCTTCCATACTACAAACTACTGTGTTCAATTAAAATATTAGAACGCTCTCTGCAATTGACGGTTCTTTTCTATTCACGTTCTTTTATCCTTATTTACCGAGAACTGTTAATGTACACTATCGTTGTACGATTTCTTATTACAAATAAAGGGGATTCCCCTTATTTGACACATTTATTGGAAAAATTGTGAAAATCATCAATCCCTTTTCCCCGCACTTTTTGATTGATTGACTGTTTAGCCCTTTTGTATGTATCCCTTTATTTGCGGACTTTTTGGTTGGTCGACGGTTTCGCAGTTTTTCCCCGGACCAATAAAAATGCCGAAAATAAGGGCAATTCCCTAAAGTTAAATCATTCTTATACAAAGTCGCACCGTGAGAAAACGCATTAAAACGCATTAAAACGCAGTGTACTAAAAGCGTATACATCACAGACAAAGCATCCCCGGGAAAGTGTGATTACTTTTTGAAAAAATATAAGGCACAAAACAGCATTCCCACAAAACAATTGTCCGCCGTGATGTGCAGTGTTCTAACTGTCTACCTCACCATGTATACATAGATAAGTACAAATAAATCAGTCATGGGTGATTGAACTAGTTAATTATTAATGTATCTGGGTCTCATTGCTCTTTCATCAATCTTACAGTACATTGATATACATCTGTCTTTTTTTGACGCAGAAGATCTACTTTTAGCCCGTATGTGGTCCATTGCAGAGATCTTCGGGGGTGATATACTATTTCTGGCTATCGAGCCATGTAAACAAACTATCACAAACAATGTAACTTGCTATTTAAGAGTTTTTATTGGAATATAATTACCTGGTTACAGGTGTTAAATTTGGCGCGAAGATAAATGTTCTCTAATTAAGGAGGTAATTAAGTCAAATGTTTATTCTTTTAAAGACAATGTGCACTATTTTTAGCAAATGTTGTGGATTGCACATAAAGTTTAAGCTTGCTATCTTTTTTTTGTATGTTTGGTGTTTAGCTTGGCACTTATGGGTATTTCATTAAAATAGGTGATTATTTTGCATTACGCGCGCTTGACAAGCGCCCAGCTGTTTTTGGCAAAAAACCAAGGGCCACAATCACAAAAATGATGTTTTACGCTTTGTTAAAGGGTATTTCACTTAAATGGCGGCGGTGTAATCCAACAATAATTGGCACTAGCACAACCAAGATATGAAGCGTTTACATAATTTTAGAAATTTAAATGCAGCATTACTACTCTTCAAACAAAAAGCCCTATGAGCCAGAGGGTCCGGGCAAACATATGCACGCTAAAAAGGTATGCGACTTTCTTCTTATTCACATGAGCGACTGAACCTGGATTATAGGTACCTTTTGCTAAGCAATATTGTACTCTACGAGATATATAGCATGCAATCACTGGTTCATTTATTTCAGTTGTAAAAATCTTGATTTAACAATAATAATATGATAAAAAAACACAATAAACAAACAATTGAAAAAACAAAACAGTATCAACTGCAAAACAAAACAATATAGTTTCTACCCATGCCTGAGGCTTATCGTGTGAGACTATACTGTAACAATTTTTCTTACCATCAGTTATGTCCCCTCCCCCGCTCAATCATATTAACACCCACATGATCCGGTAGGGGGCGGGAGAACGTGCCGGACTGTGTCGATATGATGCATCTCTTTTGTTTTCATATAATTGACTTGGGTGTTATTAACACTTAAGCAGACTTGCGGTATTTAAGAATGTTATGTAGAAAACACGGCACCTCGTTTACATGCTCTTAATTGATGGCTTTGGGCTTAACAGCCATCTTATCTTTTATCCTTAGATAAACAAACGAATGTTCTAACTCCAATTAGACATGAGAGAGGCATAAAATATTCGGCTACCCAATTTTTCAAATCTTTTATTAGATTGGATAAACATATTTAAATAACTATTTAAAACTAAAAGCAAATTTATTGATGAGAGGTTTCAGCTATTGCATGGTCTCTCCATTTCATTTTATTACTAGGATAATTATGTGATTCTTTTCTTCTTAAAAAAGAGAATCCAAACAGTCTTTGTTTCGTCCAGACTTAGACTCTGAGGTGTTGAATAACCATCTTATAGTTAAGATTAACGCTTTTCAATGTATGTTGCAAGTTATACAGCTGACGTCATTGTAAAGGGACTATTTCAACTAGCGCCGATAACAGCAATCAATAAAGCTCGCCAACATTAGGTCGGAAGTGGAAAGGTAAAAGTCTAGCGTTTACCAATAAAATAATTATGTTACTGTTTCTTCCAGAAAATTGGACTGGGGTGAAAATCGTACCCACTCAGCGTCCAGGTATTCCAAATTTAACAGAGAAAAAATATGTTAGCTGCGAATCAATCCAGGTGCATAGGATGAAAACAACAAACGAAGTCGTCCCACCCTATTGTTCAGTCAGTTCAATGTTCTTTCTTCCTTCAGCTGTAAAAAAAGTAGTCTTTGACTATGACGTCTGTCTGGATAACTACTACCCAGCGAACACACTACGTTGCTGCAACGTTGCATACCAGCTATACATTGGTAACGTTGCAGACAAACCAAAAATCAACGTTACCGCTACGTAAATCTATAACGAAATTTGGCTGTTACGTTGTACCAGTTGATACAACGTTATTATAACTTTGTCAAAGCGTGACAGAAAACGTGTAATGTTACGTTGTGACAACACAAATCGACTACGTTGTGACTTTGTTGTGAATTGGTAGTGTTTTCTTCAACGCAATAACAACGTTGTCAAAACGTTAAATGATGCAACAACCATATTACAACGTAGCTATTACGTTTTTGTTTCGTTACCGTGAGGTTGTATTCTAAGGTTGTGGCAACATAGCTGGTAGCCCACAACGCAACAACGTAACATGACCACAATAAAACGTTGTCGCAATGTTTTGTGGCTTGCTGGGTAGCTAGATCCACCAGTCTTAATTTAACTTTAGAAGGCCAATCATTTCACCGAAGACAGCTACTCGCCGAAAAAGAAAAGGATTTGATTCTCGACTTATAAAAAAAAGAAGAATGGGCTATTTTAATTGTCTGAGATACACGGTGCTCAGAATACCTCAAATGTAGGCATACCGGACACAGCGTGCATGATAATCTCTCGAGACAAGGTGTAATCTTTTTTATTATTTACTATAAATAACCTTCATATTGATAAGATTCTATCTCATCTCCCCCCCCCCCCTCTCCCCAGTCGCCCACAAACACACACACATCCATTTATGACATGGCGTTACGATTATTTGGCCATTCTACTTATGCGGGAGAATGACCATTACACCAACAACAACCAACATTCGACTCCATTACATTAATGCCAGTATTCTTCTCAAGAAAAGTACAAGTCGTGATTATCATGTATCATGAATTATGATATGTTTACATAGAGAAGGGGAGAGTACTCTTTGTTTACTTTGGACATCAGATTATCAAGCTTCAAGGCTTATCTACATATAGACTGCAATATGTATTAACTCATCAATTCAACAACAGGCTACAGGAATTCATTTTTTACTGCTGATTTGTTGGCAATTTAATTCGAACTTAGTGTTTTGACAAAAAAAATCAAATAATTGCAAATTTTGAAATACGTCAATAA
This sequence comes from Mopalia muscosa, assembly GCA_031763545.1. Lineage (NCBI taxonomy): Eukaryota > Metazoa > Mollusca > Polyplacophora > Chitonida > Mopaliidae > Mopalia > Mopalia muscosa. The sequence goes on from JARFOD010113395.1 coordinate 13,966, forward strand.
ATTCGTCAGTATGGATCGCAAAAATAGACATCGTGTCTAAATGCAGTGTTCTGTATCTCAAAAAGTGTATCGTACAATGCAGCGTTATTAAGAGTTAGAGCTGTTTAATTTCAAGTTTTTCCCACTTAATTGGCTTTTGGGGTTTTAATTAATACCGTACAATTATATTCGATACACGGAGCTTTCTAACACAGTTTATATGCAAAACGAGACTTGAAATTGCCCACTAGCTTTTTTAACAATACGGAAATATAGTTCAAGTATCTGTTGCCAATCGCCATTTTTGGCTCTTCCACTCTGACTGTAGACTTGAAATTTAAGCAGATGGGCCAGCAACTGCCACTTATTAGTCACGTTTACTTAATCAAAGGATTAAAGATTTGAGCTCAACATCGAATTCCGAAGTAGGATAATGACACAGTTAGCGATGTTTAAACGTTAGAGCTAACGTCGGACCTTTTATAAAAAATTCGTGTTAGGGGTGTATGTTAAAACGGCTGTTACTATCGGATTCTACCAATTCACGCAACGCTATATATATTCGGTTGTGTCACCACTTTCCATTAAAATTAATCAACGGATGGATAAATCAATTGCTTCTAATAAAGATCAAGCGTGACACATACATAGTAATCACGATATAGGATCTTTTTTTTTTGATGAGAATAGTGACATAACCAGAGATCTTTATCTTTAGTTTATCTTCGAAGATCACAATTGAACATAAACAAGATCTCGGGTAAACCAATACATTTGTAATATGATTGTAACTAAATTCCATAACTAAGCTGTAAGGTAAAATTATAATCTTATAATTTGAGTAAAGTCTTTATTATTTACATATATATTAAATCTGGGATGAATATGTAGATACTCATGCCAGATTAAACACAATCGATTAAACACTGGGGAAGTTTAATTGCTTATGAGTGTGTAATACAGTTAGCGGCAAGGATACTTTCATTGAAATTGTGTAATAAATTAACTTCCTACTATTCAAATATTTTCTCCGATTATTTCGCCTACACTGTCTTCCCTTTGGCGGCTCAGATGACTGGCCTTAAGCTATGCTTATGATTTATTCGATGTTTATTTATTTTCATAATAGACAAACAGTAATGCCCTACTGTTGGATAAGTGTAAAATAACTGGGATTTACGTAAAACCAGAGAGGATGCGAAGGGTAATATGGGTCAGTGTGTCGGGGAGGGGAGATGGGGGGGGGGGGGGCTATGGCACTAGGCCGACCATTAAG
>JARFOD010113406.1:0-15218 GCA_031763545.1 Mopalia muscosa
ATAAGGCTGTGTACAGTGTGAAGTGGACAATCCGTCGTCATATAAGTGAAATACTGATGTTTAACACCAATCAAACAAACAAACAAATCAAAAGCAAAATAGCTAGTGAACCACTAGCGCCATCCGGGACAAACATAGTATTCTTCCAAACATTAATTCAGAAACCTACTTTTGTTTCTAAAACTCCACTGTGCACTTTGCTGGTGATTGTATGTTTTTTTAAGCATAATAATAAGTTCCGAAGAAAAAAGTTCTTAAGAAGTTCAATAAGGCAATTAGACCAAAAAAAGGCTGGTACAATTTTTTAGCCAGAAATCACAGGTAGGGTGTCCAAAATGGTCATTTGCTTCACTTTTCATAATACTGGGTGTCCAAGTTGGCACTTTTCCTATTTTCTGCATGTGAAAATCTCTTAAAACAGGGTGTCCAAATGAGGCAATTGTTCACTTCAGGTGTCCATTTGGACGGGTGTCTGCCTAAGCCCCTGGTAGAATAACACACATTTTAAGTTCAGAATGCAGTCTAGGGAAACAACAACACCACATGATGTCAATACTATGGTGGCCAAAGAGCACACTACATCTCTAGCATTGCCATTCATTTATGTTACACTGTTTTATTTATCGATAAGTTAGTATTCTCATCTGAAGTAAAAACAAATCTAGAGCCATTATCAAGTGGAAAGTATGTCTGAATATATGTATATATTTTTGGAAAACTTTTCGAAACTGAAGATCACAAATATGTTTATTAAACTTTACAACTTGAATTATTATCTGTAACTAGAGCCTAAAGGTGTCAGACCATGGAAATGGACTGGTGTACGATTTGGAGATAGTTTAGTTAGCTGACCATCAATAGACCAGGTGAGCAAATGATGTTATGCTGAGTGAGGCTCTTTGCTTAATACCGGTACACTGATTGTTTCGATTACCAGTTGGGGCCCGCAGCCGTGGCTCAGTGGTATCAAGTGCGTTCCTGAACTGAAATGCTTCGATTTACCATTCACGGGTTCGAGTCTGCCTTTTGACCATCAGGTATATGAGCGAACCACATGATGTGGGGGTTTTTTGTTGTTGAGGTTTTCTACCGTAATAAGGCTGTGTGAAGTGGACAATCCGTCGTCATATAGGTGAAAAACCCTTGAGTACGACATTAAACACCAATCAAACAAACGAACAAATCAAACGTTACTATTTAAATTGTAAGGGCCCACAATGACCTGGAATGTCGCACCTGAAATCAGGTCAGTGGGCCAATTGCCCCATCGAAAAAAAATTCCTAGATAAATCCCTGTCTGCATTTTCTTTCTGCAGGGGGAATTGAGACTGGTTCAATCACAGAGATATTTGGAGAATTCAGGACTGGAAAGACTCAGATTTGTCACACATTAGCTGTTACATGTCAGGTAAGGATGACTGGTTTCATGACCACAAAAAGGAGGAAAAAATGCATTACACTAAATCAATTGTCAAAAGGAATTGTCTCAAACAATTTCAAGAACTAGGAGAACTCCTAAAATTAGTTTGGATAACCATGTGAAGATTCTGTTAGTTCATTTTTCATCACAGCACAGGCCTGTCAACCAATCAAGGGAGTTTTGCAACAAATTGATATTTAAAAGATTCTCTCATCATTAGTTACCTATAGAAATGGGCATAGAAGAAAGGAATGCACTGTATGTGTCTGATATTTATATCTATTCTTTCATTCAAGTTACCTATATACATGGGCAGAGGAGAAGGGAAGGCACTGTATTTGTCTGATATTTATACCTATTCTCTCATCACTAGTTACCTATAGACATGGGCGGAGGAGAGGGTAAAGCCCTGTATGTGTCTGACATTTATACCTACTCTCTCATCACTAGTTACCTATAGACATGGGCAAAGGAGAGGGGAAAGCACTGTATGTTTCTGACATTTATACCTATTTTTTTATCACTAGTTACCTATAGACATGGGCGGAGGAGAGGGTAAAGCACTGTATGTGGACACAGAAGGGACATTTAGACCAGAAAGACTTCTTGCTGTCTCAGAGAGGTAAATTGGAAATAATACCTTGACCTATATCATATGTTAAACATTGTGTAATTATCTCTGATATGGTTTGTGCTCAACGTCCGTTTTATGATTAAATAAATAATATTTTAAATAATTATTTAAGTTTGTAATGGCAGACCTCCCTACCTGGTGTATTCTGGACTATTTTGTACACATAATTTATGGTAAATACACCTAAAGGCCATCTGAATACTCACAAAATTAATATTCTGCCCTATGAAGTAACACAATAATCGGGGTCTGTCTGTAATGGGGTTGGCCAATGAAGAAAAAAAAGGAGAGAAATATATTACTGATACAACTGGCAGTGCCCCCTATGTCATCGATTAACAATAGTAAGATATGAAATATTTCGCTGAATGACATAGGTGGCACTGGCTGTTATATAAGTAACAGTTTAATCTCCCTTTTTGACCACTGGCCAATCCCATTGAGCCGTCACTTGACCACAGCATTTAACATCTGTCAACAAAAAAATAGTGTACAGACTACTGAGTGATACTCACTGATAAAAATGGGACGTGGGTGTTCATAGCCAAGCTCAACTACACTTAAAATCTGACTTGTGTATTTTGAAGAAACATTTCTCCATGAAAGATAACTAAATTAAATAAATGACTTTTGGACTTCATATTATTAAATCTGTGTTATAAAGACAAACAAAGCATTTCTATTGCCTGTATTGTAGATATGGATTAGAAGGGAGTGATGTGTTAGATAATGTGGCCTACGCTCGAGCCTACAACAGTGATCACCAATCTCAACTACTTATACAGGCAGCTGCAATGATGACAGAATCGAGGTAACTTATTCATGCCCTTTGGCTTTATCCTTACAACAAGCAAAGCTAGGTACAACCATACACCTTTTCAGTGATTAGCCTATTGATACTCCTTAGACATGCCAGTCACAGGGTTCCTTTGTTCTTCCATTATGTGGCTTTGGTGATCATTGGGGTAGTTTGGCTTTCTTTTTTTTATGGTTTTCCATCGTATATAAGTAAGGTGGAGTAAGAAGTGACCAATCCGACCTATTCACACTAATCAAACAAATCCATCACATCAAAATGATTGACATGTTACAATTGTGTTGTTGTGGGAAACACTGATGGAGTACACCTTTCATCAAATAAGTGATATAACTTTAGCTCGACATAAAACCCAAATCAAAACAATATACCCCTGGTGCCTGATTCTTCACTGAGCTATCTTGGAAAATATCTGGATATCAAAGCGACAGTCAATGGGGTTTCCTCCAGACTTTGTTGGCATCAGAGTCTGGAAGAAAACGTTTTAAGTGCTTCAATTCACTGGTAAATCTCATACAAAATATGACGGAAACCCTCCTTAATTTTGGCACTGCCATGATTTAACCAACCTACATTTGGTGAGCCTCATTTGTGTGCAGTGGGTAGTGAGTGCTTCTGTCTATTGGATGGGTCTGGGCTCTCAGTGGAACTTTGGTTCTACCAGGTTACCTATCATTTTCCAATTAAGAAAGTTTGAGTAAGGAGTCGAAATACCGATGAGTACAACTTAAAACATCAATAGAAAAAACAAATATACCTTTGGAATAGCAGAAAAAAGTAAAATGTTAACATATAATTGTTTTGTTTTCAGGTATGCTCTGATGATAGTCGACAGTGCTACAGCTCTCTACAGGACAGATTACTCAGGTAGAGGAGAACTGTCAGCCAGACAGATGCACCTGGCTAGATTCCTCAGAACACTACTGCGTCTGGCTGATGAGGTTAGTGTACACAGTTGTTAACCATGGGCAGAAACAAATGTTAAAATATTACAAATTAACTGAGGGTTCCATCAGGCCTGCCTACCCGGCGTTTTCTGGGGGGTTTTTGTACACATTATTTAGGTTATATACACCAATAGGACATCAACGTACCCATATAATTATAGTATGTGCAATGCTGTAACAAGTCTACACTTAGCATGGATACTAGTTCTTGATTAACATCACACTTAGTTCCACATGTATCTCATTTTAATGTGAATATGTGTTAGAACTTAGTTTAAATATAAACTGATCGTTCTGTTAAACTCAGCATAGTGTTGAAGTCTAAATGAACACATCTCATTATACGGTAGAGTTTATATGGCTATTCATGACTGAAGAAAATTGCGGTTATAAATTCCAGTTAACCATCAATCATGAATCAATTAAAAAATTATGATTTATTTTCAGTTTGGTGTTGCTGTGGTCATAACTAACCAGGTAGTTGCTCAAGTTGATGGGGCGGCCATGTTTTCAGCAGATCCAAAAAAACCTATTGGAGGGAATATCATAGCACATGCTTCAACAACAAGGTGAGAGGATTGACCATGTCCTACCACGATTCTGCAACTGTTCTTGTCTTGTATTTAATTTCTCTACACCTGAAATTGTGTACTATTTCTAGGACTTTCTACTTTTATTGCATTATCAACTTATCGCACAATCTGTTCACAATAATAGCCAAGTGTGAATAAGCTTAACTAAATGTATTCATTATAAAAATAAATAAATTTAGGCGATTTTCACTCAATTTTTGCATAACATCACAGCTATGTGTGCTGTGGTTAAGGGTAATGTATATAGACTACTCTTGAGGGATTTCATGTCCTCTGATAGAAAATCTACAACATTTATAACATACAATTTCACTATTGTTTTACAAGCCTGAAGTGTCCGAGCAGAGCAGTAAACAATAATCAATTAATCAATCACAGGTTTGTTTTATCATATTTTCTAATCATTACAAAAGAAAACATAAAAAGCTGCATTTTAAAATTGAACCAAAAAATGTTGTTTTCCAGGTTATACTTGAGGAAGGGTAGAGGAGAGACGAGGATCTGTAAGATATATGATTCCCCGTGTTTACCTGAATCTGAGGCCATGTTTGCTATCAATGCTGATGGTATTGGTGATGCTAAGGACTGAGATATCTACTGTCTGATTATTGAAACGAAAATTGGGCCATTGTACCGGAAAAAAATGTAACCTTATCTTGCACAGTTTGCTGTGCATTAGTCTGTTGGACCCCCTTTAGTTTACCACTCCAGGTTCAAAGCTGCCTCCCGGGTGGTTGGAGGCTGTTGCCCTGGTGGTCTCAGAGCTAAAGGGGAACAGGAAGCTGATCTGTTTGTGGTGTCTGTTTTCGTTTGTTGCCAGTGGTGTCGAAGGCGGTTTCCTTCACCCATTTCCATTGGGCTGGCAAGTTGTCATATAAGTGAAATACCCCTGAGTACGACGTTAAACCCCAATCAAACAAACGAACAAATCAAAGCTGCCTCTATATCTGTTGGTCTGACGAAAGGCATTTGTATAAAGAAAAACAATGTTGCATAACTTAGCATTTTATAGTTAATATGCTAGTGTCAATTGATGTTGGAATGCAACAACACCATGCAAGTGAAATACAGAAGCACAGCAAGAACATCAATCAATCAACCCAGGATATTAATGGGAAGTTTTCTGATGACTCCCTTAACGACAAGGATGAGTTCAAATAAGTAATCTTAGTTTAGATCATACCCATTACATTATAATTTAAATGATTGTTTTTTTATTTGTTTTCTGGACCAGATAATATTCTTGTTAGAAAGTGTTTAGTTTCAGAACAACCTGTTTAAAGAGCTTCAAACAGAACAAACTGTTTATAGTGCTTCATGTTGTTTATAGTGCTTCAAACAGAACAAACCAAAACTTTTTTTGTGTAAATATGTGAATTGTGTAGCTACATGTATTCCACCAAGGTGTGAAATATGATTGATGATGAACCGGATTGTAATGAAGTAGATCGAGTCCGCCAGTCGTCCATCAGGTAAAATAGCAATGAATAACCAACCACTGCCTTAATTATATAACATATTAAAATTCAGCTGCAAGCCTAGAGTGTCTAGACAAATGAAGTGTATGTGTTTAAGTACTAATGATCACCTGTGAAATTAAAATGTTGTGAAGCAAGTGATTAAGTAGTACATTTTTTTAAATTAGTTTTGTTTAGATTTTGGTTTTTCATTAACTTCCTTTCCTAAATATGCAATGATATACAGTTCACAGGTCCGTTGTCTGACCTGACCATCAAGTATAGGAGTGTCACATGTGTGTCTGTCATTTATAGGGCCGTTGTTACAAGCTTTCCTTTCTGTTTTCCACTGTGTTAAGCAGGGAACAGCTTGAAATACCCTGGAGTACGACGGTAAACCCCAAAATATACAGCAGTGCCCATTGCTATTTGGTTGTTAGTACATGTACTTTGTTAGATACCATGGCGGCTTGACTTTTGAGAGATTGTTTTTTGTTATACACAAGTTTGTACCTGTATATTCATGCTTTGAGTTGTGAAACACCCATAGAAAGTAAGCAGGCCTGTGCTCTGTATGGCATGACCTTAAAATCTGTCCTCTGAAATTCTGTGAGATAATCTTACATTTGCTGCCACTTTGCCCAATTTTTAAAAACATAAATATGCATATATGGAAACTTGAGCAAAATTGTTTAATAATACAAACTTCAATAGTAATTGGATTATCAAAATTTGTCAAAATCAGTAGCAAAATGCAAATTTAAATCAACATTGCAAACAATTTGGGAAACCCATAAATCTTTCCTCCTAAAATGAGTTTGCATAACCACGGAAAGGCCCTGTTTGGTCTATTCCCTCCAACAGCGCAGGCCTGCTTGTATAATGTATATTCAGCTTTGTAACACCCATAGGAAGTAAGCACTGCATAAAACTGTATCCTGAATGTTTCATTAGTCTTTCAATTTTAAGGCTTTTAATAGCAGTCTTTCAGCATTTGCATTTCCTCTGTATATTTAGTCATTCTGTTCAGAAACCAATGGAAATAACCACATTTTATTTCACCCTTGATGGGTTTTCAACTTTTCGTTTAGTTATACATGTGATTATTTATGTTTCTCTATGTGAATTTATTTTAAAATAGGATGTATTTATCATCAAAATAATTACCCACTTATATTCGCTTTTCATATATTATCTACTGTATCAAAGAGGCACTAAATGTGAAATCTTTGGAATTCTTTTGTGATGTGTATTGGCCAAATCTCCTGAGCTTCAGGGTTTTTCACTGTCTCTCAATCTCCCAAACATCCTGTTATTCACATTTTCAAACTATGAACTGTAATTTTTAGACTGAAGTCCTTCCTTCATGGCTTGAAAATTGTCTTTAGACCTTAGGATCGAAAGAGTTTAAATTGTTTTCATGTATGATGCTGTTTTGGGATGCATTCTGTACAACGGTTTATGGTGTTTTGCTATTCAGTAATTCTGTTCAGATATCCCTACACCAGGAGAAGATTTGAAACAATGTTATTGGTCAATGTGATGACTATATTCTCAGGTGATTGGTGTTATGGACTAATTTTTTGACATTGACAGATCAAAGTAGTGAAAGGACCAGGACCACGGGATAGAGGTTGACAGTGGTTAAACCAATACAGAATAATAATTTTCCATTCATTTGAACATTTACTCTATCTCTTTTTTTTTATTTGTGATTACAAGGGTATTGTGATACTAGAAAATAGTTGATAGTATCTGACAGTATGAAATACACAGTGGTTCAGTTCTTATCTTTCTATTCACCAAATATTTAAAATTCTGGGATCAGAATCTGACCGAATGGGAATGATCAGATTTTGTTATTTACATAGCTTATCACATGGTAATGTGTTGATTTAGTTAAGGAAAGTACAATGTGGGAAGCTTGTAGCTCAAGTTTTGCTGCGTTTTTTTTTTTTGTACGAGATTCACCACATATTTAACACTGTTGTAAAATAATTTTGAATACATTTATAAGCATCTAGCAAGGACTCATTAAAGCTATCAAATTCTTTCCACCTCAAATAGGTTATATGTACCTTGTCCACCCATTTTTTAGCTCAAATTGTAAGTGGTAAAAAAAAATATTCATTTAATTATATTGAACGCTGGGAAAATATGAAACCTAATTAACATTGAGTCGGCATAAGTAGCCCCAGGCTAGTGTTGTATTGTTATCTAATACCCGACTTTAAATAAAGATTGATTTGATTTGATTTGAGTTGGGTTGGTTAATATTAAACATAACCTATATTTGGTATAAATGTAGACTATTTCCCAAATAACTAAGTTTCAATGTGAAATGTGAATGTCTGACTTTGTGTCTATGGTTATTGATGCGAACATGTAAAATCATACTTGTACATATGTAAATAAATCAAGAAAACAAAAAAAGTTTTCAGGTTGTTTCATTTTATGAGGAGTTTCAGATAGTTGTCTGGGCTAGAAGACGTATGAAACCGATCTGGGCCCACTTCCACAAAGGCTCCTTAGGCTTAGGGTAGTTTGTTCAACGAGTGGCAATGCTGTCTTTACTTAGCACTGGTGGAAAATTTTCACCTCTTGGTTGTGCTAGTGTCAATTATTGTTGGAATACACCACCATCATATAAGTAAAATACACTTAAGCACAGCGTAAAACACCAATCAATCAATCATTAGTACTTTTTTGGTGTTCTGGACATCAGATGAAGTTGGTATTTATTAAAGTAACATAGTATTGCATTTATGTTTTATCAGTATAGTGATGACAAATGGGAGTGACAGATTTTGTAGAAAAACATAACAGTACAGGCCTTGGGTCCCTTTCACAATGTTTGTATGACACCTAAATCTCTAAAGATGTTTTTATGTGTATAATTAAAGTCATTCTGACTGGGCTATTCTCATCACTCTCCGTAGTCTGGGTGTCCGTCCCATAACAATTCTTGTTATCACTGTATCTCAGAAACTGCTGCTCCAATCGACATTAATGTCTTATTCAAAGCTTCACTACATGGTCTAGTTTTGTAGGTAACATTTTGGTTCCTGTCTGTTCGTCATTTGCCCGTAATTTACTCATTTTTGTTATCGGCTAATCTTGGAAACCTCCCGGTTTTCCACCATAATAAGGCTGTGTACAGTGGACAATCCGTCATCACGTAAGTGAAATACCCTTGAGTACGATGTTAGACACCAATCAAACAAATAAACTTTCATGTCTTGTTAATAGCTTCCTTTCATTGTCTTGTTTTGCAGGTTTTGATCCATGTAATGTCTAACTTTTTAATATACCTAGTAAACACAACTCTTCCTATACTGGCTTAGGCAAAAGACGGAAAATCAAATCGTGAATCTGTCCCCTCTTAGACTCTTCTCTTCAAACTATCTTAACAGTGTGGGCGTCAAGATCCATTCATGGATCTCTTGTTGTTATTTTACTGTGTTGTTTAAATATCGAAACTTTAAATTATATTATGTATATCTTTGTATATTTTTGGCAAGAACCCAGTAGTTTGGAAAGGTTTCTATTTTTGTGTGGGTCTGTGTTGCGTATTTTGATAAGGTAGTGTTTAATATTAGTCTGATGTAATTTTAGTGCCTATAATAAAAAGAAAAAATTTTTAAAGGTAGTTTGTGGTTCAATTATTTCAATAGGATTACCTGTGAACAGTGGCATTGCAAAAGTGATCTTCACCTCACCTAAGTGGACTCTATTTGACAGGTGCTTTACCTTAAACACAATAGAATTCTACTAACAATAGCTGGCAGGTGAATGTCCCCTTTGTGCCCATTATGGACATAATCCTGCTTAACACTTAATATGTGTGAATTGAGAAGAACCTACAGTAAATAGTGGGCCGGCCCCCCCCGAAATCTGACCATGACACGGACTAAAAGTGTTTAAGGGCAATTCACCAGGAATGCTACTCTGTTCTTTGTCAATGCCTCAAAACTAAAACACCTTTTTGTCAAGTACCTTTTCTTCTCTCTGGCCAAAATAAAAAGTAACTGTTGATAAACAAAATGTTCAACACGCTACAAGTACAATGTACAGGTTGCAATGCTGTGTGGTACGACATTATATGTTACATCAAGTATGGCTCATAACTTTGAAATGGCGGGTGAACAAAGGAGTTGACTAGGCATTTGAAAGAGATAAATTGTTTTCAACAAACATATCTATAAAACAAATTTTGGATATTTTAATGTGTTGCATTGTCTCATTGACCACATTCAGGAATTTGTTTTTATTACCTGTATCATCTCATATCTCGACCACATTCAGGACTTTGTTTTTATGGGGCTGTTGTACAGCCCTATTTTATAGTCGTCAAAAATGAAGACAATTAACTCATTTTAAGCTAAATGCATGGGGACTAGCTCTAAACAAAATATTACTGAAAGCTTAGGAATTGTTGGGTTTTTGTAGCTGAATTGTATATGTATATGTCTGAACCAGAGTATCGGATCTAAACGATCAGATATCTAAATTAAGGCGCATTTAGCATTTGAGATGCAAAAAAAATAATTGTGAGCGATTTATTATTGCTTGCCCAGTTTGTTAACCCAGTTCCCCTGTTAAAGCCAACCCAGAGATCGTGTGAAAGACACCCTCTTTGAGAGCCTCAGAGCTAGTGTGGGGAAATTTTTTCATGGACAGCAGACGCTCAATTTTTGGAAATCCCCTATTCCATACAGCGTTGTTTTCGAGTTTACCAGGAAAACTGTGTCCTTGTTTTGATGACATAACTGTCAGGATATCAATCGAATGGCAAAATAATTTGTATATCGATGAAACAGGGTACGCTAGTGAGTCCGACATTTTTCTGACATTCTTGTCAATGAATTTTCGGCCGAAAGTGAGCCTAAACAGTGATCACTTTCAGGACTTTGTTTTTGTTACCTGCATCCTCTCATTACTTGAGCACATTCAGGACTTTGTTATTACCTGCATCCTCTCATTACCTGACCACATTCAGGACTTTGTTATTACCTGCATTCTCTCATTACCTGACCTCATTCAAGACTTTTTTTGTTACCTGCATCCTCTCATTACCCGACCACATTCAGGACTTTGTTATTACCTGTATCCTCTCATTACCTGACCACATTCAGGACTTTTTTTGTTACCTGCATCCTCTCATTACCTGACCACATTCAGGACTTTGTTATTACCTGTATCCTCTCATTACCTGACCACATTCAGGACTTTGTTATTACCTGTATCCTCTCATTGCCTGACCAGATAATGATTCAAGGGTTTGTCATTACCTGCAGTCTCCAGAGTATGATAACCCTATTCGCATACATAAGCTAGATAATCTGACTATCCTTTTATTTTTTTAATTCCTTCACACTGAACAAATAACATACCTGTATATTCTAATTTCTATGGTTGTATTGGAAAATGGTTCTGAATAAAACAATTACCTAGTCAGTAGTGAAAATGATCTAATATCTGATTGACAGATTCTTATCATACAATCATGAAAACTAGCCTGATTATGCTGAGGTTTATGAGTGCATGTGTTTGAGTGGGATACAATGCCAGACTGCAGCTCATTTGACTGGTAATATGACGACAAGCCAGAAATGACAGAAGAGTTCAAATGGCGTCAGATTAGAGAAAAAACAATTATATTGGGGATATATAGTAATTTATTGACTTCCAGTTGACCTCACTGCCCCATCACTGTCAGGGTAAACTTTTAAAGTATTTACTGGTCAATTAGATTTAGCCTCAGGGCACACTCAGTCTTATTCACATTGCAAATTTCTTGCTCCAAGTAATCTGAAAACCAATAAAAACAATAAACATGTCACAAATAAGTCCCTTTAACTATCTGTAATTATAGGATGATAATTGTACTCTGTTCTTTATAGTAGGCAGCCTTTAATTAATTGACAGCATTGAAGAGTGCTGTTTACATCCCTAGGGTGTTTATATTTTTTGCTGCTATGTGCTGCATAGCCTGCATTAGTTGTAAGGTAATACTATTTATCTAAGCCACTTTCAATTTCAAAATCCATAGAAGATGATATCGTATGGCATAAATATGTTATTGATGATCAAATTAAAAAAACAAGGAATCAAAGTTTAATAATACATGTATATGTGGTAGATAATATGAAAACAATTAAATAGATAAAAGATCTGCAGAAATTTTGATTTGTTTCTTTTAGTCTTTCTTTTTAAACTGCATTGTTTATGGTAAAGTCATTACCTCTTGGTAACACACATCCCTGGAAAAGTTTGTGATCATATTAACATAGTTCCTGTGAAGTCTTGGGTCTCTCAAGAAATTTGAAGAGATTTTTATTTCCCTATTGAAAAATTCAAATTATCTGATTTCTCCCTGCCAATTCTACATTGAATATATGCAAGTTAATCACATCTAAGAATAAGGGAATGGTCCCTGTCTTCTGATGGAAATGTTGACATTATTGGACCACTTTCATTATTTCTTATGGGTTGAAATGCTGTTAGGGTGTTTGCTTACTTATCCTACTCCAATTTACCATTCAAAGGATTGAGTCTAATTGTTGCTAACGGTTCCCTATTACAGAGTGTATAAACCTTGTACACGTTATTTTGTGAGAAATTTTCTAATTGCTTAAAATAAGTTGGATTAATTTTAGTCAAGCTGTTGTTTCTCATAGAATCACCATCCTGTATGTTATAGAATTTTTATTTGAGCCTCAATAGAAAGTGAAACTGACACCTGAGGGTTTGTGTAATGAGCTTGTTTTTCAAAGCTGACAAATTGCTTCCTAAATGGGTTCATACAGTCCTTGAAACTCCTGCAAATTCCTGGAAAAATGAAATTAAGTTTTCCAGTACTGAAATATCCTGGAAAACTGTGTTTGATCATTGAAAACTCCTGCAAATTCAGTATATTAAGTGTCCATTATTATGTTGGAAGACTTCGACCAAAAAATTAATACCATTCTGATTATAGACAGCAAAAGAGTAACTAAAATTGTGATTGATTTGGGGTTTCCTTGAAAACATTTTTGACAAATCGTAAAAATCAATAAGTCATTTCTCATAATTAAGAAACGATGTTTTCAGAAAGTAATGCTTTGCTGCATAAACAGGTACATTTCTTCAAACGTGTGTTAAGTTGTTGCATGGTTATTGTTGAGAATATGATCCTCATACTACATATTTGTTTGGCCCTCCTTCAGCCTATACCAATGGAATAATGTCAAGTAATGCGACATAGAAATTATCTTTTAATGTAGATAGTAGTTGCTTTAAAAAACTTCAGGTATTTATAACAACATGTAGTGTTATCTAATCTAGGTCGCAATCCGTATCAGTAACACTAATAAATGTAAGACTGTGCTTCAGGCCTGCCATTTAACGGTTTCCTATTGATTCATTTACTCTTTAGAGCCTACCAGTCATTTCATCTGACGTAATTTGTTAATATGTTAGCATAAATAATAAATGTGACTCTTTGGACTTCTTAATTAGCAGGGTATTGAATTAGACGACCATGTCAAAGGCTTATTGAATTACTTACTTAATTAGCTTTAGTCATTCAGTGTATTGGGATCTAATTACAAGATCACCTTATACAATGTATCATGGGGCTGTTTTACAAGCGGATAATCAAGTACGGTAAGAAAGGATTCACTTTTCAGGAACTCTGATTTACGAATATGGTGAAGGTTGGTTGCCAAAATTGTAGGACTATAATTGTGAAGAGACTAGCTGCTCAGGCTTCTCAATCTCCGAAGCCATTTGTCAACTGCCCTTATATTTTGAAATTTCAGGATTAAAACATTTTTCTCCATTTCCATTGGTATTCCATGATTATCTAGGGTTGTCCTAAATGTATATATTTCAATTGCCAAATCGTTCTTTTATTTGCAAAAAAGAAATTGACTGATAAAAAGCTAGCAATCAACTTGTTTAACCTACCTTTTTATCTGCCAGTTTAGCCTACCTATTTATCTGCCAGTTTAGCCAGCACTTGCAAGTGCAGACTTTTTGTAACATAAAAAACATATGAGAGGCATGGCTATTAAACTTATAGCCATCAATCTGTCAATTATTTGTACATTCTCATATCAGTGAAATAAAGTATGTTGTTAAACCTTAATCAAAAAAACAAATGTACTGTGGTGTCGCAAGGATAAGGTAGGATCATCTTTTTTTTTACAATTGATAAACTCACCAATACAGAAAAGTACCTATCTCTGTGGGGGTCGAATTTATATAATGCATTGGGAATAACAAAAACAGTAATACATGTACATGATGTACGTGTATGCAAATTTGAATAAAGATATGTATGTAGTTTATATTAAAAGTAACAAAATTTTTTTTACAAATATACATACATGAGTGGAGAATAAATGCAAAGTGAAAATATTTACATAGGTGTTTTGTTTGTTTGATTGGACGTTAAAACCAAAAAAGAGGTATTTTTCACATACTTTCTTTAAAAAAAAGTATTTGATTTAATGTTAGTTGGTAAGTTGTTGTAATCCTCAACACCCCTTATTCAGAGGGACTGTTTCAAAAGTTAACCTAGGATTACAATATACAGGGATATTACAAGATGTCAATGTTTGTTTAGTTTTATTCACAATGCAGAAAAAATTCTATTTCAATTATTTCTTTAGACTGCAAAAATGCACAGATTAAGCAAATAAAAAAATATACATTTTGGTATTTTTGGTTTATTTTTCACAATTTAAAAAAATTACCAAACTCTGGTGATATTAATCTTATCACAAAGATTAATTAAAAACGTCAGATTCGATTAGTTTATATGATTGAAGTTTAATGTTATGCTTAAGGTTGCTGTTCTCACATAACCGTGTGCGAGCCCTGAGGAAGTTAACCCAGAGGCCACTGGCAACAAAGACAACAGAAGACAATTACGCCATATAATGGATCCCCCAAACATATCATCTTTGTTAATTCCCTTAGTTCTAATTCCATTCAAACCATAACTCTGTAAGTTGTCTAGGTCAGTGCTCAATTGATAAAACAGTTAAGGAGTGTACATTACTTGATTATACAGACATAGTATAGACTCCCGCCTCTGTCAATATTACTGAGGGTCAGTATAATTAGGTGTGGACCTCATCAAAGAGCTATAATAGTCTCAGACTAAAAAACCGCCACACATTTTGAGAAATTTTTATAGGGGGTGCCTTTTGTGTAGTTCTAGTTTCCACAAAAAAGCTCTGCAATTCAATATCTTGACATTCTATATTACTCTGGCAGGAAGTTTAGTTGTGCACCTGACAATTTTTTGCCAGATTTGAGAATCCAATATGGCCGACTCGGGGCCATGTTGAAAATATTTG
>JARFOD010113417.1:0-15217 GCA_031763545.1 Mopalia muscosa
ATAAACTAGGACCCTTGTACACCGTAACGTCTAAAAAATCTACACTATCAAAGCTAATATAGTGGGCTGGATTTTTATGTTAGGGTCATATATATATATATATATATATATATGAGGAAAGGTTTGCGTTCCCATCAACAACAAGTGAAAGTTTAAAAGTAGCAAAAGAAAAAGAAAACATTGAAAATTCTTTGGGAATATTTACAATATGTGTGTGTGCACCATCGACTTTTCACGCACAATCTCGTCATGTTCCAACGTGTTGTCTTTAACGCCACGTGATGTTTTACCTAGAATAAATGATAAAAACGCCAGTAGTGCACTTTAACGGCTTGTGTTGAACTCGAATGATATCAAAACACCTGTACAAGCTATTGCTTGAAAAGCTGGTTTTATTTCAACCGTACCCATAATATATTTCAGTGTGTTTTTTACCCTTATATTTATAATATATTGGTTGGTTGGTTGGGTGGGTGGGTTGGTGCAACATAATAAATGACTTAGAAAGCTAGTGGCATCAAACAAAGCCAAGACATGAAAAAGACCGAAGAACCACAGGAACGATACAAACACACCAGAAACGAATCGGCTACATGATTCCATTTAGGTCAGAGAGCGCAAAGGCAGCATATAACGCGAGAAAGTATGAGAAAAGTCAATCGTGCACCTAACTCGGAAAACATCACGTGACATTAAAGATAGCACGTGACGTTAAAGATAGCACGTTGGCTGAATGCCAGTACATGATAAGTAACGCGAGAAAGTATGAGAAAAGCCAATCGTGCGTCAACTCAAAATCAGGTCCCTCCGAATAGTTGGCTTTTTGAACAGATTGACACCTTGACTTACAACACTAACTCGCACACAGATAGAAAAATTGAGAAAAAAAACCCAACAATTCTTAAGCTTCCTACATTATTTGCCAATGCCTCACACCCATAAGGACGTGTAAAGATAGGATCGATGATGCCAAAATAAACATTTCAAAAACTCCCGTGAGTCTTCGCTCCCGCTGCATGGCGATACTTTGTTTAACCAATCTTTGGTCAATTTCAAGGTGAAAAACTTCTTCATTAAGGTGCACTTCTGGCTTTATTATCATTTATTCTAGGCAAAACACCACGTGACTTTAGAGATAAAACGTTGACTAACTGCCTGTACGTGACAAATAACGCGAGAAAGTATGAGAAAAGCCAATCGTGCACCTAACTCAACTTCTTACAGATTGGTTTCTGGTAAACGGTATAGCATAAAACAGCACCTATAAGGAATATGCGCAATGTAAAATGTTTCGCAATCACCCAACAGTGCATGCATGACATCTCCTCGAACTCGAAAACAAACCGCTCCACTCCTTTCTGAATCAATTTGACACGCTTCAATTGATTTCAGATAGTAAACAAGGTATTTATCTGCAAATTACGTTTAATATGTCTAAGTGTAATTTGCAATATCAGTTAGATTGACTTGTGCAATAACAACTAAAATGGCCCCCCTATTCCTCTGGTAATTATGGTAACAAGTAATGCATGTATCTAGTTGTATAAGTTTAGGAAATTGTGGAACAATAAATAAATGAGCCCTAAAGATTAGAAGGGCCAAATGGTTATATCTTCAGATAGTGAAGTGTAATCCACCAACGTTATATGGTTGGGGTCCATGATTTGTAATTGAGGACAAAGCAGTTTGGTCGCAGTTTCCTTGCTGGTTCACTCCTGCTGTGGCTCGCGTTTCTATGACCTTGAGCTGATCCGTGGGCAGCGGGCCGTGTGGTGATTACCTCACCCCCTCCCCCTTTCACCAACCTCCCTCACCCGAGCCGTGACCAGTCCAGACAAGTTCAAAGTTCATCCTGAAACATTTCCCCGCAGTTCACCTTTCGTTGACACCACCATGACGTTTGGCCCTTTCACACTACAACGGATTCACTCCATTACCTTGTTTTGCCCGCCACCCTCCCAGAGGGTCGGCAAAGCAATCTACATCTCTTTAAAAATACACCAATCTCATACATTAAACATTTGTTGACTTTTCCGCGGGCCTTCATTCTTCATGAAAGAGCTCTTATTGACAAATAGGTTGATTTTTTGTGGATTACATGCAGTTAAATAGCAATTTCAAATGATTGTTATGTAGAGATCTATATAACAAAATTATTGAACTCATCTATTTTGTGTCCAGATTGTTCAATACATATACACATATGCTATTGGTGATAAACAAAAGATATCTAAGACATCATACATTTATAAAACTCTAATAGACATCATGAAGAAACTTATCCTCTAAAACATATACAGCACCCGGTCAAGCCGTAATTGATACTGCAAATTTAGTCCTCGTTTATAAGTCATTTATTACACTATGTTATCTATATTTCATTCTTATCCCTAGAAGATAAAATTGTTCTTCTTTTCTGTGAGGCTTAAACTATGAATGTGCCACGCCAACGAGAAAAATACCTCAAGTGAAGCTATGGGATGCAATGTATATACGTAGAAAGGGCATTACTCGTTGTGTTCATTCGTGCCATTTAATTTTATAGATGAAATATATATGCAGTAAAATGAAAACATTACAGCCGAACAGTATGTCTTTGCATTAAAAACAATAACACAAAGCTTTGCAAATATTTATTATTACGACGTCTTTCTCGATCTGTGACGCATGACTGTGGTTTCATGACACATGCAGTTTCAGGAATAGCAGTAAACGATGTCAACTAAAAGAGGTAATGACTTTACAAAAAGACGAATTAAACAGGACAGGAGTCCAATGTTGTCCAGCGATCGATCCAACGGCAACAAGACGCAATGCGAAGTATTTCAATTTATTAGCAAAGATGTGTAAACATTTTATTGTTAGATGTATCTTCTGCCTAAATCTCGATTGAATTATGATAGAAGGTATCTGACTGTACATTTAGGAACTTTCTTGATCTTGATTCGCCCACGTAACTGCTCTAGGATGTAATGTACCGCCCCCCTGCTCTATATTAACATCGGAGTCGACTGAGTGCACATAATCTTGTCCCATCTGGGGATTTTCCCTAAATCCCCCGATTCAACGACAGCATAGTCTACTATACCGGAGGCAATAATAACTACGGAAGTCAGTGCTCGAAATCAACTTATAAACATGATCAAGAGCAGGCTTTGTGTTTATAGTTTAAATAATATCCTAATCCAGTCGTTGTAATATTTCTTAAAGTATCATTTTGTAACCCATCAAGTACCATCTAGCTTTTCAACGTAGACGGGTTGTACGCAATGCATGGAGGTAAAACGGCGACGATCTTAATCAAATGTTGGGGTCTGAAGATGCTCAAAAAGAACTATCCAAACAAATACAAGTGACTGATGTGTGCTGATTTCCCACAATTTTGGGTGTATGCTCCAGCATTCGAGGCTTGGTCAGAATACAAATAAGCAGCGTTTTACAGCATGGTGTCTCTGAGAAAACCATATGTAGGCCTAAGAAGATGGGTAAAGTACTATAACCATATATAATATCTTCATTTAAACGATCAAAGCGAATTTCATATGGCGTCAGAATAACTCAATTAATTTTGATTGATTTACTTATGACGGCGTCACGGCAGTGTATTTTAACACTGTAATCGACACTAGCACAACCAAGATGTGAAGCGTTTCCATAATGTTGGGAAGTTAATTTTCTTCCAGGGTTAAGTAACGACAGTGTTGTTACTCTTCAAACAAACTGTCCTTAGCCAGAGGGCCAATTAAAATTGACGGGTACATTGTTTTCAGAACTTAAAACAGATGTGAAATATGAAAATGTTAGTGGAGACTGTCTGTGACATCGAAAGATTGTAAAATATTAATAAAATCATTATTTTTGTCGTGCCAAGGCCGATACGATTCAGGCAGCAGGGCTGCCAAAGAGCTCGCCTGTTCCGAACATGAAAGGGAATGTATTCCTTTTGCTTTAAAGGTAAAAATGCAAAATGATTTAATATTTATGCGTAAAGCCCGTTTAGAGTAATTAATATGCGTGTAATTAGCTGAACTGACAATGACTGTCTCCCCACGTTGTGTGACATTTGCCAAAATTTTAGGACAAACGAGCTATTTAATTTGGAGCTATGGTGTTTAACGCAAATTTATTTAAAAAGCACGTTAAAATAATAAATATGCATAAAATTAGTTGAACAGAAAATATCCCTCTCCTCTGAAAATGTGGAACAGTTAACCAAAATTTCAGGACAATTGGGCTATTCAATTTCAAGTTATGGTGTTTAACGCAAATTTACTTAAAAACCTCGTTAAAATAATTAATATGCATATAATTAGCTGAACAGACAATATCCCTCTCCTCTCATGTTTTGGAACATTTACCCAAAATTTGAGGAAAATCGGGCTTTTCAATTTGGATATATAGTGCTTAACGCAAACGGTCCGCCATTTTGGAAAAAACAAAATCACCTAATAAGCATAATCAGTATTCTCATAATTAATTCCATATAATTTTAATTATGTCTTCCTTTCCGGTCAGGCAAACTTTGTATAAAGTTTCAGAAAAATTCCCTTTGTACATTTCATTATAGAAGCCTTTACATGGCTGACGCCGCCGCCGACGCCAAGGGTCTGACATAAGCTCTCCTTACTTCGTACAGGCGAGCTAAAAGGGAAATTTGATTGATGTACAGCTCAATGACATCAAAGCATAGTCCCAGTGTATGTATACAACTGTAGTTTGTCTTGCTACGACCGCACAAAATACGCTGAATTATCGGGTATCACTGCATGTAGACATGCAAAATGGCACTAGGTTTATGCCCAGGCGGACTGTACGTAAGGCAGGGAGGAAAGACAGCGACGGTTTTAAGGATACTCTACGAAATACATTTTACCCATTTTCTCTGCTTTCATATTTCAGTGTACCGTACTTGGGAAAATGCCTACTCCTCAGCTGTTTTTATACCTACAGAACTGATTTTTTGTACACTTCATCTTAACATATAAAACTAAAAAGCAGTAATTCAGATTTTTAATATCTTTTTTCGTCTCTTAGATAAAGTTATAAGAAGTTGAAATTTCACTATTTTGACTCGTTTTTTGGATTTTTGACCGTTAACCCAATATTGCAAAAAACTAAGACAAATAGGAAAAAACTGAATGACCATTTTGGGGTTAACATAATGTATTATAAGTTGATGTAAGATTGAACAGTTGACGTAAATAGTGTAAAAGAAGTAGCAATTTGAAAAAGAGGTAGCAAACATGTACTTTTTATGCAAAATATTTTTTTCTGTAAGTTTTAGAAATAAATAATTTACTTATTATGGTTCTGCAGAAAAAGACGATTCAGAATATATATACATATGTTGGAAAATTCACAGCGGTTTAGAAGTAAAACGGCGAAACGTAAAAACACTCTGTAGGGGGATTAGAGTATCCTTAAGGGAAAAACCCTAGATGGGACAAGATTATGTTTCTAGTCGACTGACTTCCTCGGGTTAGCCGGACACGGCGTCATACTTCCCCATTAGAGATTCTTCCTGCACGTAAACACTTTCAGAGGTCAACTGAAAATGGATGTATAAACCGAAAGCGAAACCTCATAACATAATGTTAAATTTTTCGCCAAAGGTGCGAATTTTGATTCTGCAAGTATTGGGTGACAGCAATAATCAATCCACACGATTATTATTTAGAAATAAAAAGTGTTTTTGGCATACAAATATGCAAAAATAAAGAAATATATTTATATCTGGCTTCAGGGCAATTAAAAACGATTATTATTAAGAAATAAAAAGTGTTTTTGGCATACAAATATGCAAAAAGAAAGAAATATATTTTTATCGGGTTTCACGACAATGAATTTTAAAAGCACTTATGGAACATTTTCAGTGCCGTTATTTTACTGTCGTACAGGAACGATTCTACAATGTAGGAGGCCCTATCCGAATAAGGTGTGTCTATAAACAAATAAATGAATATATTACAGTGCACAGTTACTGTTTGCTGCCTGATTAACAAGCAATGGTGATTTAAATTAAAATAACAGCTTGACAGTTTGCTTTTGTGAAGCGTTGTCTGCCATGATGGTCACACGATTCCCCTGGCTTACCCTGATCTGAAGATGAGGAACTGGGAATGATCCGAGTGTGACGACACTAGACGCGTGAACGATAAAGTTGACCCGGGTAATACGCACGAACGGAGCAGGGGACGCCCGGGCTGACTCGGGGAAGCCCGAGTGACTCGCGCGAACGCAACCGAGGTGAATAATGTGCCAAGGTTACTACGCTTATGTCTTAACCTTGGCCTGAGAAGATGGGTCGGCGTTGGTGCTCTTGTAACTTAGAGGGAACAAGACCCGGAGCTGTTATTTCATGGTGTATCTTGTGATCTCATCAAAGATTGAAGTAGTAAGACAGCGTACTTTTCTGTACTTATTTTCTAATCAAGAGTTTCTATAACTTCTAGAGACAAAGTGAGTCGAAATGTGAACTATTTGATACGAGAAGATGGAATTTCTGTTAAGATGGATTTGGCTGGTTTTGTTATACTGTAATAAGGTAATTTCTCTCATTTATTGATGGGTTTTCGTCGTCACTCGGCTATTGTATAGTTTAAGAGAGTTGCCTTAATGGACTGTGGAAACCAGACCTTAGTCCCCCAGTCACAGTGTACTGACAACCGGTCGAATATCCTTCCAGTCCCAGTACACCAATCCCAGGACAGTATATCCTCAACTCCGGTATACTGACGACTGGGCTGATATCGCCTTCAAATGGAATATACAGGCACCTATGCAATATCTCATACCGTCTTATTTAACCGATTGCGTTTCAGTATTTCTTTCAGTAACAGTATACTGATACCGATCCTATTTCTCCTCTAGTCACTGTATACTGACATCCGATTGGTTTCCTATTCCATTTGATGTATACATAGGAACCAATTATAGTTTATTAAAACCAGTGGAATAAACTACCCAATCAAACTGCAATAAAACCGGTTGAAAATACCACCCAATCACAGTGTTCTGAAACCGGTGGAATATACCACCCGATCATAATGTACTGAAAGCATCCAAATCCACCCCCAATTATAATCTTCCGACACGGCCTCAACATCCCTCTGAGTCAGGGTATACTGACACCGGTCCAGATGGTCCTAACTATTTCCGTGGTGCACTGACACCGGCCCAATATAATGATATCGGTCCTATTCCCCATCAATTCGTTGTGTACCGAGACTACCTACCAATCGCTCGTATCTACCTTCAACCTGTTTACGACAGCTTGGAATCCAAAACGGGCAACATGAAGTCTTTGATTGTTGCTAATGGCGTCGAGGCTGCTACATTTTCTCCTTTGGGCTTGCACCTGTCATGTGAAGGAATTTAGGTTAAGTTTGGCGTTTAAACCCTAATCAAATAAAGCTCCTTAGTCCTAGTGCATTACTATGCAGGGCCATATTTAATCTCCACATCTCAAATTCGGTCCATCTTTGTTTCCCATTCTTCAGATAATTGACCACCTTACAACACAAAATTTAATGATTTCATAACGTCTACAAATAATTTAGAAAAAGGATTATATTGCAATAAAATTAACATAATGTCAATAATCAATCACTGATACGTTAGATTAAATATCACATAAGTTTATTAATGCAATGATTTGGAGAATCCAGTGCAATACTTTTGCTCTATAACGTTCCTGTTCCAAACCTGAGAAAACAATAAAAGAAAGCATGCTGAGACGTATCCAGCCTGTAGTTTGTTTTAATAATTAAACGTATTGAGCTCTTGAAGTAAATTATTCTTAAACACCTCTCTGGAACCTGATATAAATAGGAGTTGAATAACATAACTTTTTTAATGTTGAACGAGATGACTCGTGAGCTGAATTGGCTAAATCAACGTCTTGTTTAGTGAGAGAAAGCTTTTTATATTTCATGCGATACTGCTTCTTTCGGTGGACTAGTATCGCTCCGTTTGTTTGATCTAAACAGAACTAATTTATTGATCCTGAAGCAAAATCTCATATTTACTGAATTTTTATGTAAGTGGAGTCAATTGCTTTGTTGAAATTTCCCAATGGTAATGATATATGTTCTCTAGAGAAAATCAAAGTTTACAAAAACAATCTTTAATCAGCCTGAGTTGAGGTTGGTTCTGCCCTTAGAATATAATGGTTTGCTAAAACCAGACATAAAGCAGAAACAAAGCGACATTTGGGGTAAAACGAGATGAAGGAAATCCTGTTGTATGTTCGTTAGTCACTCTTATGTCAATGCTGGAATACTATAATAGTGATATTGCTGGCTATCGGTAGATAAACTTATTTGATTTGTGATTAAGAATATTTATGCGTATTTTCTTTTTTATTGTATTACATGCACATTGTTTTTTTTATCTTGCTGTGTTCTGCTGTCTTTGATTAGTCTTAAATATTCACTTCGTGACAATTTGGTGGCAGCGGTAGGATATACAAATTTGACGGCTTCATCGAAACAGGACCAGCGAGAATATCAAGTTTTTTAGCCTCCAATAGTCACTTCGTGACAAATACTCTTCCTGTCAAACGCTCCAAATTTTAGCCTTTAATTGTAACATTTAAATGCATTATGTTGAGATTTTTTATCTGATTAATCCTCAGGATAAGAAGCTTCATTTTAATGACAAAATGTCACTGCATCATTTGAAACAGTGTTTTTTGAATTACGCTTTATCTGTTGTCTCTTTCATTTCCGTTGTACAGTTCTTGGAGAAATGCTTATTCCAAATCATTATTAAACCTACAGCAATAAGCATTAAGATTAAATGGTCATTAAGATTTTGATATATCTCCTTTCTCCCTTTTGAGAAATATTTATAGGAATTAATATTAATTAATATTCCCTTTTCTTAAAAGACACAAAAATCATTAAGAATAAATATTCATTATTAACCGTAAAAACGAATAGCATTTATCTGCAGCTGTAGGATATGCATAGTCCAGGTGTATTTACACAGTTGTAATGTTTCAGACAACGACCGAATGCTGTAATGCAATTTACCGAGCTCCACTACAGAGAATGGTCCGGGAGGTAGGATGGCGACATATTTAATCAAATGTGCCAAGAGAGTGTTGTTGTTCACATTACCAATGGTGGTCGGCAGTCAACCAGACGCATTAGCACTGTATGAGTTAATACTAGACTTAGAAGGAAAAGCGTTTAACGTGATACTTCCAGAATGTTTTCACATTTGATAGATTAATAAATATAAAATAATGGCATTGATTATAAACTGAAATTTAATTTCCGATTAAATTTCCACTTGACTTATTAGCGATAATTTTTTTTCTGCTTATGAAAAAGGAATAAGGAATTAAATATATCAAGGCACTGCTAGATTATAAAGAGGGTCTATTAATTAATGTGTAATGTGGATAGTTAAAATAATAAAAGGAATAGCTTAACCGAAATGGCCATATAGAATAAATAGCTGCATGAAAACTGAATTTCATCATTATTGCATATCATTAAGACCTTTACCCAAACAAATTTCTGCACAATCCGTTATTAGGCCTACACGTGTTACAAACACTAAATTCGGCTACTTTTTTTATTGATCTCTGGAAATAAATCCATTGCCATGTATTTCACATCCTATATAATTATTTGCAATTTCGACACCAGGTAAATTTTATTTATACGGATCAGTTTTCTATCAGAGAGTTCTGACATTCAGGGTTTAGTTTACCATTATCCCAAGTCAAAGAAATTACCATTAAAGTTATTGCTCAAAACTAAATTTGGATTTTATTACTGACTTCATGTGTTATTATTAAATATATGGCCTTTGTGCCAATCTGGCCACTGAGTCTCTATCTGTTATTTGTCAATTAATTTTACCAGCCTATAATTTATGGTAATCGACCTCAATAAACTGGCTGTGCAATGTGGGCTGTTTTAATTAGGACATTTTATCCCCGATAAGGCACTTGCTATTTAAAGGGAAAGACAATTGATTTTCGATCTAAATTTCTTCTTTTTTTTTTTATTGCATTTGTTCAAAGAAAAGAATCTGTATTGCTCTTGCACTCAAGTAAGCATAGCAGTTATTTAGTTAATTTAACAGGTGGGATTGACGGCATTGTTCGAAAACACGGTCGGTCACCAGGATGTCCGTTTGCTTATGGATGTATTGGAAGGCATCTATAGCACGGCGTATACACAATCTTGGCCACCCAAGCGCAAAATTAATTTGGTGTATAGGCCTACGTTTCAAAACAGCTCGTTGAGAATTCGTTTAGCGTGTTTTCAGCTGACATGCGGTTTTAAAAAATCAGGTTTTTAGTAACAGGTGGATATGCACAAGGGGTTGTTTGTTGTTGTTGTTTCGCTTGGGGACAGAACCCTCACTTCGGTTTGATGTGAAAGCATCCTCCACTGCATGCAGTAGGGAGACAAACATGACTAGATGATATAACTACCGTGTTTTTTAACAAAAATGTCAGTTCCGCTTTTTAAATTAACTCATTAACGGCTATATTAGTTCGATTGTCACTTAATTTATTTATTTATTTCTAATTTATTTAAATTGACACGTGAACAAAATATCAATTGTGCGTTTTAAATTGATTTGGAGGCGGGAATAAAGTTTGGAAGATAGATTGAAGTTATACATTTGTTTTCTTAGTGAGACATGCGAATGGTATATACACTCTTCAAAAAAAAAAAAACTGCAAAAGAGAATTTTCAGAGTTGACATATATGTTATTCAAATATATATAAATCACAATGTTATCAATGTACATATATGAAATTCGGCTCAATGGCACATTGGTGTATGGAACACCCGTCTCGAAATTTACAGTCCCTTCTGCATAAACAACTGTCCACCAGGTGGAGCCAAAGCCAATACCTTGTGTGACCACCCCTTGCCATTGGTGTAATCTTTTACACCATCGGACCTGTTGACGCTGATGTAGACGTGTTAAGGAGGGGGCAACTTTGGGTCGTCTTGCTCGGATTCCAGCCTCTCTTAGACCGTTCCTGATCGTCTGGTCGGACATTCGCGGGTTCCAGTACGATGGCGATCACATACCCGGATGTATTGATCTTCAGCCTGTGGTCCCCACAATGAAACTCTTGGATTCGCCAGCTTGCAAACGCCTAATGGCAATATTTCTGTCGGCTGCGTTGAGACGTGGCATGCTTTTTTTATCCTAACTTTAGATAATTGTCACAAATCTGCCGGATTCATCTGGGTTTTTATAGCTGAGCCCTTTACTCATGCTTTGCACGTGCAAATCGGTTATTTGGACTTTTACTTGTTTTTCACAATGATTTTCATGATCATGATAAAAACGACCATTAACAGCGTTCTAAATCACCAAGAGTTGCGTTTGAGCGAGGGTTTGCTTAACATGGACGTTAGAAACAAATATATATCATTACAACATGTGTATTTGGTCGTGCGGTCTGAAAACAATATGCTACTTTTTCAAATTCTCTTTTGCATTTCTTTTTTTGAAGAATGTACATACTGGCTTATGTGAGAATCGGAGATATGATAAGATTGTATTTTCAATGTTGTTAATCAAGGAAATTATCGATGTGTGTTGTGTTCCTCGCGGGACGTTAGGAAAGCTTTATCACCCTCTGGGAGCTAACTCACGTCTATAGCACTGGAATACACCACATTTTGCCTCGTTGGCTCAAGTTTTTTTTTATGAGGCTTGTGTTTTGAAAACTTTCAAATATTGATGCATCTTCCACAATCTAACATTTGTGAATGGTTTTAGCAATAGTATTATTGTGTAACTTCAACAAGCTACTTGCGTCCCATAGCTCGAACTCCACTATATACAGGGTGTTCTTGCACAATACATGTATATTTTAATATCTGTAAGTATATAGTATTTTTTTAAATTTGTCTTTTTTTTATATGACGATTATCATAACCTATTCAAATTTCATCACAAAATACGAAATTAGTTGGCGCTATCGGCTCCGATTTGAATATAGACAGGGTTCTATTATATTTTCGAATAAAAATAGTGTGTTTGAATTCTGACGAGCGACCATACAAAGCCACCTTGTCAATAATACTGGAAGAAAGTACTTGACATCTTTCAAAAAACAAATGCTGGTTAGCCAAGTTAGAACGGAAATTTATTAGTAAAAAGGCCTCTCTTTTATGAACCCTCTTTAGAATCTAGGTGTTTTCGGCCACTTTTATGATGTCTCACCTATGTTCGTTGATATAAAGTTGATCAACTGCATTCTTCACACACTACATTAACAAGTACTTAAAAGCCATCCATGTTTTCATATCTCATTTCCTTTTAAATGTATTATATTTTTTCTACTCTTTACTATTTAACCCTGTATTCCCTATGTAATCCTACAGTTTATTTTATTTTACGCTTTTGTACACTCTATCACTCCAATGCCTATTTCCTAAATCAACAGCAATGACTTCCCTCAGTACTTGTCGGTTAGCATTTAGGCTTACAGAGTCTAGTCGATCAGGAATATCCTGATGTAAGAGGTGCCTCTACGAGAATATAGCTCAGTTGAATTTCAATGCATGTCCCCCACGTATATTTTGTATGCATTTAAAATAAAAGCTTATCATGCTCTTAGAGCTAAATCCCTTAATGAAGCCGATCTGTTTTGGTGTCTATAGCACCTGAATACACCACATTTTGCCTCTTTTGCTAAGGTGGATGTATTGTCATGTTGCCCGAGGGTTGTCGTATATACAAACACATACTGTGAGTATTGTGTATTTTGTCACCTCTGTTGTATGGTCTTCTCATACTAAATGAGGTAAAAAAAATTGTAATAACAATAAATAAGAGAACGATGTGCCGCAATGTGGGCAAGCTGTTTCATCACTTCTACTTTTATTCTACATATGTCGAATTAGTTTTGCTTTTAATTTACTTATGTACAATTCTTTTTCAGACATGTAAAATTATTTTTTACTGACGTTGAAAAGATTTTCACATGAAAAACAATTTACATATCTAGAATTCTTTTCAACATATGTAGAAATCTTTACTCGTATCGTTATACACATAGACATGCACAGCATTAAACTTTATACAGTATTTTTTCTATTTGCGTAAAAAGTTAAAGAACATTTTCGTCGACTGTCCAAAAGTAAAGGCCACAGACCTAGATTATTTGGCATAATCACTAAATTCATTTAACGAAAAGGGAATATTTTAAATTTTAATAACTTAAAAAAAAAAAAAAATTCCATGGTACGGAATAAACTGTTTTAAGTTCGTTAGCACCAAGTTAACTGGGTTAAGTTAATTTAAGAGACTATTTACATTGAAAACTCAATAAAACGGCAATAAACTTTAAATATAGGCAATCAATAAACCACAACTTACTTTCTTACTATATTTAAATCGTATTGCTGGGTGCATTAATGTGATAAGTGCCTGTCGATTTATTGAAATCACGCGTGATGTCTCATGAACAAATCGATGCTTGATAATATTTTATGATTTTGCAAGGATATAAATATAATTATTATAATTTCTGTACACACGACAGGACATTCTGTAATAATTTACAGCGGATGCTAGATCACAGTTCGTCTCTGTTATATAAATCAAATACTTAACATACGAAAAAAGTCAAATATCTTTTTAACAGTCATTTGATTTGCACATCTGTTGAAATTGTATTCCAAGTGAACCGATCTTAGACAGGTTTAGGGGCACCATCATTCGCCTTGTTGCCATTATATATATACACTCTTAGAAAAATATGGCTCTAATGGAACGCTTTACGGTTCCTTCAATCATGGCTTTAGTTAAACCCCTTTTGGTTCTGTATGGAACCCTCACAGCAACTATTTCAAGTATTTATATCTTTCTTGTTATATCAAAGAACGGTTCCAGTCGTAATGGTTCCATATAAAGAACATTATTTCTAAGAGTGTACTTGGAGCGGAAGAGGCTTTTTACCAGGCAACTATCATACGATCTAGTAATCTTATATAACGCAAAGGCTTCGTGTTTACGCGGTCTGGCTTCAGGAGTATCGACAAGATAAATGGCTAAATAAACAGCGTCTAAATGCTCTGCTGCTTCAGCAAACACGACTGTACTGGCACAAAATATGTGTCCTTTAGTGTCTTTGAAAATGTCATTTTGGTTATATAGATTCCATCAGCATCCCGCAGAAAATATCACATAGGTTATTTCTTGTTTGATCAGCTAAAATAAAAAGTAATTACAGATTTATTGACAAACAATTATTAGACGACATATGTTTAATAAATGAGAAGACCGAACTTTCAAACTTAAACTTCAATCGATCCATTCCCACGTGTCTGTTTAAATATAACTGAGTGTGGGAAGGCAGTACTAATTTACCAGCATGTTTTTGTATCGTGTACAATGTTGTCTGTTAACATCGATAAAAGCAACCATCTATACGACCAGGCATATGGCATATGTGTTTCAATACAGTTGATGGTAAAGTTCAGAAACAGAGTCAAATGTCCCGAAACCCATTCCAAAACCATTTAGTTGCCTTCACAAACATCAATGGTAATCTTTTGTATCACATTAGAGAAAACCAAACCTGACACCGATGTTAATATGTTAAGTGTAAGCGATAATAACTGATTTTAAAAGATTTATCATCTAAAATCCTCCTAACAAAGTAACAGAATTTGCTTTCCATAAGTAAATAAATGATTATAGAGAGAAGGTTTTTACACAGTTTTAAACATGGATTTAACCTAAACGTAAACTGCACAGTACGCTGTTATACGAAATGACCGAAGTATGTCAAGATGGGAGTCGTCATACATTAACTGAAGTATGTTGCCCGAAGTGGACTACATAGATCCAGTGCACAGGAGTCTCGATAGCTCTGTATCCGGAATCGACGAGCTGTTGGATGCTTTGACAGGCAAGAGTCGTTAAGTTCTCACAGCCTTAATCTATAAACGCGTTTGAAGAAATGCGCGCTGCAAAATGAGCATATATTTCTATCAGGCTCTCAGTGCAGTGGGTGGCACATAAAGGAAATATTTGAAGATAAGGTAAATTGTTGTTGGAAATTGACCATTAATTATGTAACGAAAAATTAATGAATCAAGCGAACAAGTATGCAGCCGTCAATCCCTCCCTCCCTCCCTCCCTCCGTCCGTCCGTCCGTCCGTCCGTCCGTCCGTCCGTCCGTCCGTCCGTCCGTCCGTCCGTCCGTCCGTCCGT
>JARFOD010113427.1:0-15216 GCA_031763545.1 Mopalia muscosa
AGTTATCTAGAACATTTATGAGATGATTCTTCGATTTTTAATTGATCTACATCCCTAGCTGTGTCAGTGTGATTGCTTTTAGAAATATATAGCTGCTGATTGAGTCTTCCCTATACCTTTACAAATAAACAAACGTTACCACGATTTTGCACTTTTCGTTCAATATTTAAAAATTGTTTGGTCTTAACTTGAGTTAAGCCATTTCCACTACTTCCGTGAACACTTATTGGTGACACTTCGACTTGGATCTATAGCTCGGTCCTGGTTATGTATGAATATCACCACTTATTGACCCATAAAACGACCACTTGATGTTCATTTCCACGTCAAAATCAATAATTTCTCAGCCGTATACTCATTTTAATCGTTTTAAACTATCTTCTCGATTTTAGAACGAGATAAGGCGGGACTTGCCTGGGTTCTCTCAGTTGGGAACGGTCCCTCGGTGAGTACTCAACGAACAGGATAAAATGTTTTTGGCAAGGTAAACGGCATACGGATTCAATATTATTTTTTTTTCTTCAGAGGCAGGTCTTATTTCTAAAGGTTGCGTGTGGTTGAAGGTCGTTTCTCAATTGACTGCATAACACGAGTCTATATAAGATACCAGGAGTCTATATAAGATACCAGAAGTCTATCAAACAAAAGTATGAAACCAGCCATTACGCAGTCTCAACGGATTTTGTGCACAAATTTAGTTAAGGAGTACACTATGTTCCGATCCGAAAACTTCCGACTCCGATTAACTATACAAATACAAATAAACCTATATTAGCCTAATTGTAGATGTGAGGCCTGGGTAATTTATTAAGGAATGACTTGGAAGATAAAAACTTCTTGAATCAATTTTCTTTGTTTATTCCAATGTTCTGGTAGCACAATAATGCACAGCAGTGAACCATGTCCGTGGAAAACAAACAAAACAATAAACGACCGAAAATAGTGACTGTGAACAGTACAACAGAAAACAGTTAGACAGAAAACAGAAACAGTGAAGTAGAAAACAGTGGCTAGATGGACAGATAAGGTAGCAGGAAGTCTATGTCATTCCTCTGCAAGTACACAAAACAATGAGAATTAGAGATACATCAACATGTAAGCTTAAGTTCCGTATCATTATGGGTATATCCCTACATATTAAAACATCATCAGTAACTCGTGCGAGTTATTACAAACCAATAATTGACGGTACTTAAACCTGATCAATAAGGAAAAACTGAATCGTGTTGCAATGTAGCATTGGCCTATGACATACCATAATATGCATAAAGTTTGATCTACAATACTTAAATCCATAAATCATCTTTTATCAATCCTAAGTTACATCTAACTCGAAGTCAACAAACAAAGCTTAATCTCATGTAAGTATACTAGTATTACTTATCAGACAATCCAACTGCGGCGATTTACAATACAAACAAGACGATAAACGAACAAATATAATATTCAAGAAAATAGAAAAAGTAATGTGTTCGAACTGACATCCATATGAAAACTAAAAGTAATTGGCATATCTAACCAACCATAGTATTTAAAGAATAATAAAAATAAACGAATATGTCTCAACTGACATTCTATACACTGATAGGTAATTCTTATAGATAAAAACCAACCTTAATGAAAAGACTGAACTAGCTTCTATTGAATCAATTCAATAACTCACAATGCATCATGAAAACGATGTGGTCAATCTAGTCCTCCACACACATGTGTAACACAAACTATCAAATGGTAGTTCCTATTATCCATAGATACATGTTGTATCAAAATAATAAAATCAAATGGTTCGTCTCATACATTTGTATAAAAAAACATTAAAAGCAAATGGTCTGACTTAACCACCATACATGTTATATTTATGAAAATATGGCCCAAGCAGTCTACACTAGTGGTCTAGAATTATAGAAGAAAAATGACTCACACTATGTTACGCTTACAATGTTCATTGTACATGTGTTTATCGGTCTAGCTCCCACAGCTAAGATACATGGTCTAAAGAAAAACAAAGAATACCATTGAGTTTACATTCATAAAATGAGATACCGTTTGACATAATATTACCGTAGCGGTTAAGTCTGTGACATACGTTATAATATTATGAAAATGCTTTTAAAGTCAAAGGCAGTGCATTCAACAATTAATTTAGCGAAAAAACAAACCATACAACCACTTTGGGTATGCTCGCAACATGTGAGTAATAAATGACAAGGAGCATAGGAATAGTGTACTTGATGCCTGAAAGCATTACGCAATAATCGATCGATGATCTAAACTTGCAAAACAAACTGTTTACATGAAATTCACAAAAATAGCGTAACAACTTCACTCAAACGTGTTATCTAACTAAAGAGTATATGTTTATGCACAGTATCATGAACTTTATACTTTCGGATGGTTACAAAATATTAGCAAACTTACTGTTTTATATGAAGATGTATCGGTGTACATCTTAGTGACAGCGGGCCTGTCAATGGGGACAACTTTTAAAGAGTTCCACAAGGGCAAGGGGGACAATCCCGTAGGCTGTCACATGTATAATGCTTCAGCTCGTTACTCTATTTGACATTTAACCTGTAATGTCCAATGGCTTTGGTCGTGTTCGCATTATTATTGTTAAACATACATCATTTTGTATTTCAGAACATCCAGTCACATTTCCAGTTTGTATATCAAGGTGGGTGTATTCCAGGAGGGCCTGCCAGACTTGCGCATTTGTACCCTTGCTTCAAGTGACACGGAAAGCTTAAAATAGTACTATCATAGTCAGAAGCAGCCAATGATAAATGCGTTTACAAATTAAACGACAACAATCAAGAGAAAGTAATAAAAACAATTTTAAAAACAGTTTAAGAAGAGTTGCCGAGGAAAAGATTTTTAAAAATTTCAAGATACCATAAACATGGAAATAATGTCTCAACAATGTCGATATATAACCGATAGTATAAGGCATACTACCTTTAGAAGGTACAGTTCATAAATGTATTTTTAGTTTGTATATCAAGGTCGGTGTATTCCAGGACTGCCTGCCAGACTTGCGCATTTTACCATTGCTTCAAATGGCACGGAAAACTAGTACTATTATATTCAGAAGCAGCCGATTACACATTAAACGACAACAAACAGAAGTTTTTCCAGAGTCAATCAGCGTCTAGCTCTGTGAAGATGTCTAGCCTAGTTATGAGACCAAAGCTCGTGTTTAGACCACTTGTCATCTTGGGTTAAAACGGCCGCTTGTTTTTATAAGACAAAGCACCGATTTGATTGCGTGGGATAAAAAGATGTCCATCGAAAGTAGCTGTACTAGACTCGAGTTAACGATTTCCTGACTACAGGTACCATGCATTTTCTAATTTCATCTTCAGCAACACTCCCGGCTGAAATATCTCATATATCCCTTCAAAGGTAACCATTAAATATACTAAGATATGGCATCGACTTACTGTTTCTTCAGTCATTTTATAAAAATAACCCGAGGGTTGGAGATATATACTTTCCTACGACCACTGGACGCCGACATTTTGGGTGTATCGAACCCTGTTCATGACCTCATGCGACTAAAACTAGTGTGTGTTTAAGGGTTAATAACATGTGTGAACCAATGACCTATACTGGTCAATGGTGTGAACTGTCAAATGTTTAAACAGTCCACTCTACGGGTCTCGTGACGCATGAACCTATTTTGAAAAGAAAGATATTTGATTGGTCAATATTTGTGGAGCTCTTCTGTTTAATGATAATTGTACCTTAACATGGCCGCCTGCATAAATTTGACTATAGTCTGTGCACTACCCATTGTTTAAAATCCATTTATAAAATGGATATAGATCGATTAGATTCTTTCTGTGTCGGTACCTATTTCAGATAAGACATTAACCCACTGCATGGGAAATCGCGAGGGTCTAAATTAATTCTGGAGAGATTGGAATCTTCTAATAATAAAATTTTATTGTTTGTACGTGTCGGAAAGTTTTTCATCTGAACCGGTACGTCGAAATTTACAAAAAGTATTATTTTCCATCTTATTAGATTTGATCTTGTTTGAGCATTTGGTGGGGAGCTGAATAGGAACGGCCAAGGCGGCGGGGGGAATGACAGGAGTTGGTGGACGGGGCAGGAACGAAGGGCCAGGCTGGAGGAATTGGGAAAGACGTGATGGTCCAGCCTGAGTCGAAGGTGGAGAGGTACGGTGTGGAGACGAAGGTTTACTACTAGGAGGAGGAGAGCTACTTATCAAAATCAGGATACACCGTCAGGCTAGAAGCTTTTCGGATAGTTGTCCTTTTTCAATAGCAAGAAACAAGTCCAAAGTGAAATGATACTGGTGGACTTTAAGCACCTAAACCCTGAACTGGAGGGGGGATAGTGGGGAGGTTGGTAGATATTACGTCTAGACATAGGCTTATGAAAAAAACTAATAACTCTAAAAGTTAAGAAAATCATCGCGTTATGTGTGTTAAGTTAAGATTATCCTTGTAGTCAGGCTATACAAATAACTATACACTTTTGTGATTTAACTTGTGTGACATACACATAAACAGTTAATTACAGGAAGTATGCTTATAGAGGAATGCGAATTTCGATCAAACATTTTGCCACGAAATATGAGACTATGTGAAATGTTTGATAAGCAAGAAATGGAAGACGAGTCCCATTTTTTTGCTGATTTGTCCATATTATTCGTCTCTCCGTGAAATGTGTATTAAACTTTATTACTGGAAAAGACCAAGCACTTTTAAGATGATTGAGTTATTATCTTGTAAATCATTAGGTGTTTTACTTAAAACAGCTTAATTTGTATATGAAAGTTTTCAGATGCGTTATTCTCAGATAGTACCTATACTTCTCCAACTTCTCTGTCACAATTTGCTTTGTTCATTACAAATTGTCACCATATGTAAAATGTTGTACACCATATAATGTTCGCCATTACTTGATATGTAATATGTAATAAAGATAAAGATAGTTCTTTATGTAAATAAAGAACTTGAATTTGAACTATGTTCTAGACAGAGCTTGTATAATGGTTGGGCCCCTCGGTGTGCGGCCCCTTATGGGGTCAATCGACTACAGCTAAGAGACTAAACTGCAAACCAACAGACCAAAATGATTTTAATCAGTAACATATTGTTGAAAAAGTCTGAATTTAACAACTGTGTATGTGAAATAATGTTAAGAAAAACTTAAGTATTGTAATTAAAATGATTCCAGAATAAGACTAGTTAAAGGTACCAAATAAATTTTAAGAAAACCTAATACATATTAGTACTACTCAGTGTAAAACAATGATTTAAGTTGAGAAGAACCCATGCTGGGGAAGTTAACGTTGATTCAAAAGCCAATGATCACGATAAGAGTGGCCACCATGAGACTCAGTGGCAAGATAAAAGCATTTTTTTGAGAATGAAATAGAGATTAACACATGTTTGAGAGAGGAAAATCTGTTAGGTTTATTTTTGCAGTCCGACTCTTTAAGTAACTGCACAATTTTGTGATTTGACTTGTATGACATATTCTCAAAACGGTTAATTAAAGGAAATATACTAAGAGAGGATTGCAAATTTTGAAGATACATTTATAGTCTAGATAGAGGCTTGTGTAATTGTAAGGCACCTCGGTGTGTGGATCAATCAACCAGAGCTAAGAGGATAAACTGCAATTTAATAGACCTAAAGGTTTTTACTCAATAAAAAATTGTTTGGAAAATATAAATTAAACCTGTTGATAATTTTAAGAGAATTTAAGCATTTGAATTAGTAAAAGCTACCATATTTAGTTTTATAAAACATTATACAGATTAGTACTACTCAGTGTGAACCAATGATTAAAGTTGCGAAAGGCACAAGATAGGCTCGTTAATACAAGTTCAAAAGGATTAAAGTGGCCACCATGGGGTTCAGCAGATAGATGAAAACATTATATTGTAGAATGAAATAGTAGTTAAATACATTATTTATGAAAAAAAGAAATGTAAAAAGTATGATACCAAATTATTAAAATTGTAGACCACTAGTTCGGTAAGGTACAAATGAACACATTTAAACAGAACACAATAGACTCGTTTGACAGTGCATAAGACACTTTATAAAATGTGCTAAATAGGAGGGAATCTGAAAGTCTGGCACAGTCTTGGTAAGTTAGGTTTGAGCCATCTGACATTACACTAACAGTATATGTAGTAGATGAACTCAAATACCTTAAAATTTTACTTAAACAATTGTTTAAAGAGACAAAGGCTCCTCCTAAGATCTGTATACTATTATCCATTCCATATAATATCCATTATTGTTTTATTTAGTTGGATCAAACTGTATAAAAAATAATTTTTATGACATTCAGTCACACGGTACACCGTATGTGTTTATCATATTATACTCAACTAATAAATAGTGTAAATTACAGTCGTCTTATACGGGGGTACTTATTATCAGCTGTGTATTGGCTGTAATAGTTGTCAATGTATATACACTCACTGACGCCATATATGTTTGATTGGTGTGATAATCACGGTCCACTTTAGAAAAACTGTTATATTTCACAATATATATATATAATTATTTGCAAAACATAGAAAGAATGGGTCGATTCGATATGAAAAACGAATTGTGAAAAAAGACTGAATTACTTCAAAGAACTTAGCATGAAAGAGGTTAACCTGTCGTAAAAGAGATCAGAAATACGTTTTACCAGATTTTTCGCTCTCAGTTTTAGAAAAAATAATAATTTATTTATTATTGTTCTGCAGAAAAAGACGATTCAGAATATATATACATGTATTGCAAAATTGCGATTTGAAAAATATCTAAATAGAAGAAGAGCCGGGAAATTATCAGCGTTTCGAAATTCAAATCGTAGACTGTCTGTTGAGACTAGGCGATGGTTAAATATTCCACTCGAGGATAGTAAAAGTAAAATTTATAAATAAATTGGTGATCAATTTCACTCCAAGTCTACGGTCGGGGTGGAAGGAAGGAAAACCGACAGTATCGTCTCATTAAAAAATTTTCACGAAAGTCGGTATATCAAATATAACTGGACAGTTCTAGTTGAACCCATGATAGTCTGGTTTTAGTGTGTTTACTTCATCCTTTCCTTAATGCAAAATAGTCTCAACGGTTAGGTTGAAGCGGTAATCGTGGCTTGGAAAATTTCTGTGGCAGGATGTATATATGGAGTCGTTTGAATTTTCTTACACAAAGATGGCAATGTATAGTGTTTTCACGTTAAATTGATCAATTTGCTTCCCGTAAGCCAATAAATATGCTGACAATAGACGTTACGTATCTAAATAAGGGTTTGAATAAACACAAAACAGTATGTATAATATTTTATTTTATTCCAGACTAACATCATTTATTGCTGTACAGACAGTCTGCTCAGATATCATAGAAAAGTATTTTTTTTTTTAAATATATGATTTGTTAGCTAAAAACATATTTTAGAAGTAACTGACAATATTCATAAGAAAGTGATATTCTGTGTCAACAACAGAATATTTAGGTGGGACCGTGGGAGCATTGCTTACAGATAATATTACATTCTGCATATATATACACATTTTAATGTTCAGAGTGGTATATTTGTGCAGAGATTGTATACCTGTGTCAGAAAAAAATATGTATTTACATTAAATTACTGAAAGAGTAACGTATCCAAATACATTCACTGCCTGCTTATATAAAATCATGGAGCGAGTCGGAGTGATCAAAAAACTTAACCGACGCAACATTATTCCCACCATTCCATAGAAGATGGTGCGCGATTTGTTTACAGACATAAACAATAAACAGAAACAAAAGTACGTTCACCAGATGCTGTAGTTTGTCAAGGTATTTCGGTGAATTGACACGAGCCTGGCTAATGCCCTGCTGAACAGTTCATGTGCCAAACTATGCAAAATTTGTGACTTTGTGCACCCATAGTGTTTTTAATTTCACTTCATTACTAAAAAATCACAAATTTGTAAATTATCAGCACAATTATACAGACAATAAGAATACAGCCAGGTAACAGCATACCCAATAAATATTGCCACCTTTCAAACAGAGATATCAAGGCTTCTGGGTTTTCGTCACCTCCAATGTAACATGGGAATGTTTGATTCGGAACACCATATTGGGAAACAAAAGCATGTACAA
The DNA here is from genome assembly GCA_031763545.1 of Mopalia muscosa. Taxonomy (NCBI): domain Eukaryota; kingdom Metazoa; phylum Mollusca; class Polyplacophora; order Chitonida; family Mopaliidae; genus Mopalia; species Mopalia muscosa. Next base: position 8,136 of record JARFOD010113427.1, read on the forward strand.
ATTCAGCGTTTTCTGTTTTACCTCCCCCACATACGGAAGCTGAACACTGCAAAGACAAGAAGAAAAGAGTCTTTATACAGCATTAGTTCCTGCTTGTAGATGTTTTTATATCTTAGGAACTCTACCAGGTAGACAGGACTCGTCAGGTTTGCCTATGTATTACGCAGTACCCAGACGCAATGGAATGGAAAACACATGCGTAGCTGCAAGAGAGGATACTTAAGGCTGGACAACCCCCTGCAAGATAAAAAAAAAATATTTTCATCTTTTCGTTAATGTTCATAACAATATACCTTTTTTGTCCTGCATTCTGTGAAAAATTTATATGAAATCTCCAGCTAGAAGTTATTTAATTTTAAGTTTGACAATTTCAATTATGTACTTTGCAAATGTAGGCTACAGCTAGTTGGGTTTTTTCACGATTTATAGCACTTCTTTTTTTTTGTCCAGTATTTTTTCTGGAAAACCCTATGAGCTAAATAGGAGCGTGAATTCAGCATGCTTATTAATGATGTATTATCATAATATCTCGCACATTGAACAGCAAGCTAAACACAACACGAACAAATAACAAGGCATAGTTAAATTGGAAATAAAGTGGCCATGGCTTTAAGTTGTCATACACCCCTGCCACTCTTGCCTTTGTTTTCAAGGGAGTCCACACTGTTGCCACTCTTGTTTTCCCCCTGATATCTACACTTCTGCCACTCTATTTCCCCGAAGTCTACACTTCTGCCGCTTTCTATGCCAGTTTTAAGCGTGGTCTTTGTTCTAGCATCGGAGGGGTTACGCTTATGTTGGGTTTAAAGCTTTGTTTTTTGTTCTAGGAACCCGAAGTCTACACTGTTGCCGAAGTAGGTTTTCTCTTTGATCTGTTTGACAATTTTTTCTTTTTTTTTTTGGCTGTTCTTTATTATCTTGTACTGGGCGTCTTTTATATTTGTATATCGTTTGTCAGGTAAATCTTCCACTGCAGACGAGTAAAGGAATTTATACGGCTGGCTGACAATAACAGCTCGAGCACGGGGCAGCTAGAGTGAATGTTGACGAAAAAACACATAGCCATGACGGTGAAATTTTAAGAAAAGCTTTGTTGGCGTAGGACGAGTAAATAAATACCGATGATATTAACCCGAACGTTTGTTATAAAGCTCGAGCTTCTGTTTTCTATAACGACATATTAACCCTAATAATAAGATAAACTCTTAATTTGTCACCGTAATTAGCACATTTTGGAAAAGAATGTAAGGTTTTGTGTTTCAGCCCTTTATAAGATTGTAAACATTACGAGTGTTTATCGCTATTCGATAATCGTCGTTCCCTCCCTACTTTGCCTTAATACAACAAAAATTGTGAGTTTAATAGCGTATACCATAGCTACCCTCAGATTACCTCTCAACACAGCACCCACTCTATCAGATTGGAGCTTTCGTGGAATAAGAAAGAGGCGTTCTTAACACAGGATGACAAGTAGGCTATACATGTAATATACATGGACGATCCATTAACTTTAGTCCTGACATAATCACAGACTCGTTAATTGACACTGGCGGCACTGGTTTTTGATTGGATGCTTATGTCTGCAATAGTCCAATAAAATTTTTGTCACGTTTTTGCCTCGAATCACAGCAAGGGGTATAGTAATGTGAAGTCTATTTTAACCCATTTTGATCATTGCAAATGATTTGATTAAAACCGGAAGCGGGGTTACCTCCATGACTTACGTATACAGCCCACTTGGTCATAAACCTACTACAATTTTGAATGTGTAAATATAGTGATATTCGCTAAAACGGCATAAATTTTCAGTCGTAGTAAGACAAATTACAGATGCATAAATCGCCCGGGACTATGGATGTCATTCAGCTGTACAGCAATCCAATTCCATGTTACCAGTCACCCAGATCAAGCAAACAAATCAATTATAAAGATGCCAAAACGTTTAATAACTTTTAATAACTTCCTAGTAAGGCAGGGATGGGGAGGGTTTATCCTAAAGTTCCCACCATGTGTTAAAAAAGTTAGATGGTACTTCGTGGTTACAAAATGCCTTGCGACGGGAAAATGTATCTAACCTAGTAGTCGCGAAATGGTGCCTTTAAAAGCCACTTAAAATATAGTTAAAATTTGTAATGTCAGTCAACCTTAAATGGAAACAAATTTTGATTTAAGAATAACTAAATTTGTAAGTATCTTTCAAAAAAGAAGTGCAATGATCTACAGATGACTGACATCATAGCTCACTCCTGGTGTATTTATACAGCTGTAATTTATCTGGCTACGACTTCACAATTTACGCCGTTTCATCGATTCAATATCACTGTATTCATCACAGGTCTTGATTTATGACCAATCCGGCTGTAATGTATGAATGAAAGACGGCTCCGGGTTTTTATCAAATGATATGTTGATAGATTCATTCACCTATTGTTGAGTTGGGTTTTTTTCGACAGACATAGTTTTAACCTGGGGATGGACATGCTAAAAACTATCTGCTTAAATCGTTCAAATACATTTTCGAATACAAGTGAGGCTTAGTTTACAGTTGAAGTAAGTATGATCTAATAGGTAAACTAATTTATTTGATATTAAAGCAAATAAAATTTTAGAAAGAAACCACAATAAAGGACTCATTTTTTATTGTTTTTTATTTGTTTGGATATAGATTATATTTGCAATCATTTGTATAAAAAAAACCCATACATTTATAACGTTCCCAATCGGCTTTCTTAAAATAAAAGGAAAAGGGTAGATCAAATGTCAGTAGAAAAAATATTTTAAAAAATATCTTAAATAAGGCGTTAGCGTGGTATACACTCGGTTGTATTGTTAACTAAACTTACCCATTTTTTCTTCAGTGTTGAATAAAACCGGGGTTGATAGTAAAGTGGAGCAATGAGTTGTTCACTCGTTACTCTACTCTCGTAAAACACTGTTACACGAGCACAGGGATATGTGGATTTACAAAAGTCATCCATTCTCGTGCTACAGTCACAGTCAATAATTCCGACGTACTCTGTTCCATTAGCAGTACATGTAGCTGGACTGGTACTGAAATGTGACGTCTCGTTAAAAGGCATCAATATGGCTAATCCAACCGCGATTATCGCTATGGCACAAACAACTGTCAAAATGATTGGGATAAAGAAACACGCTAAAACTACACTCAGACTTTCCTTGTTCATTATCTAACGGTGTGGTCAATTATAACTGCATAATCACTATTTCTTGGAAGTATAAGTCTAGTAGGTTTTTTAGGGTTTCAGCTCAAAACTAGTAAGTTACACATATTGTCATCGTTCATATATCGGAGTGAGCGAAAACACGAACAGGATTCTACTTGTACTTCCGCATTTTAAAGTATTTCTCCGCAACAGACGGTGTTAGCTGATGTCACATTTCAAATATAGATTCAGGTATTTGTCCAGTGTCGTGTTAGTCTCGCATGAACCAGACCCTATTCGCCTTAACCTCGACCACGGCTATAGGGTCTGGTTACATTGTACGTTTTATTTTGCAAAACAGAAATGGCCCGGTTGTCGTACACTTGCTTTTCTGATAAGTTAGTTTTAAAAAAATATTTCAAAAATTAAATCAAACCCAAAACCTATCAATTTATTTACAAATAAATTACTTAAGGTTTTATTTGTTGAAATTAAAGTCTGATATATACACATATCAAGGTAGGTGTATTCCAGGACTGCCTGCATTTTTACCGTTGCTTCAAATGATACGGAAAACAAGTACTATTATATTCAGAAGCAGCCAATTACAAATTAAACGACAACAAACAAAAGTTTTGGCAGAGTCAATCAGCGTCTAGCTCTGTGAAGATGTCCAGCTTAGTTATTGAGACCCAAGCTCGTGTTTAGACCACTTGTCATCTTTATAATACAAAACACCAATCTTATTGCGTGGGATAAAAAGTACTAGACTCGAGTATACGATCCATTCCCCCCGTACCATTTCATCTTACAGCAATACTTCCGGCTGAAATATCCCCTATATCCCTTGAAAGGTTACAATTACATATACTAAAATATGGCATGGACTTATTGTTTCTTCGTTTTATAAAAATAACCTGAGGGTTGCAGATATCCTACTTTCCTACGACCACTGACAGCTGACATTTTGGGCGTGGCCAACCCTGTTCATGACGTCATGCGACTAACATTCTTGTGTGTTGAGGGCTAATAACATGTGTCAACCAATGACCTATATATATCAACGGTGTGAATTTACCTACCTTAACATGGCCGCGTAGATAAATTTGACTGTAGTTTGTGGACTACCCATTGTTTAAAATCCAATTATAAAATGGATATATATAGATGAGAAAGTTATAGAGCATAAATGAACACAAGAAATTATGACCGTTTTACCAATATGCGTTTTATTGCAGCCCGGGGTATCGCTTTAGGGAGCTTATGTTCTGAATGACAGACAAATGCTTTGTTTATGTTTGGCATTCCTGTAAAATATACATACGTTCTCTGTAAACAAGAATGTGGAACGATCGAAGAGGACATTTCTCTAGCCATACATAATGAGCATTATTTCCGTCCCGGTTTGCCTATTTAATAAGACATTTAACCAACTACATAAGAAATCGTGAAAAAATGCACTCCAGGATATTTACACAACCAGCTCAGATAAATACGCCAGCCAGGTTGAATACAGTTTAGACATAGTTTATAACTACTGCAAAATATCAGCAAACAACGACAAGCAACCTATAGTGTTGTTTTACAAAAAATGAAATCAACCATCGGCCAGACGAGACTAATCCATGGTTACTTGACGCTATGCGGACTACTTTAATATGATTACTTAAATCTATTTCGGGCGATGAATCGACTCGTTCTGTATCCGTGTAGACAGAGCTATGTCGGAACCTCCTCTACCATTCACAAATAATACGAAGTTACACCGTCATTCTGGATATATGGGAGGTAACTCTGGTTGATTTACAACCACTGGTAGTAGACAAAAAAGAAAACGGGATTTGTGGTTTTAGTAATGATTCAATGTGGTGTTGATATGTCTTCGGGTGAATACGCGGAGTAATTTGATGTAAGCTATCATTACACATTTTTGTCACAGTAATATTATTGCTTCTTTCGCCTCTTTGTTATCTTTATGTACACGCAACGAGTACAGCTTCATCGTTATTCATGTCGGAACATCCTTCGACACTCTCCGTATCCAAACAATCCCGAATATTCAGAATGGTTATGCCAATCGTATTCTCGCGAGAGTTTCTATACTGGACGCCACTAAGACAACTTTTGTACGCTATGCCAGGCCATCGCGCATTAATTTCCGACAATTTTGGGGGCAACGTAGGCCCTATGCCACAGACCGTGCCACCGAATAAAAGAAGCACAAAACAAACTGGCCCGGATGCAGGCTATCTTAGAGTCAATGTCTCGACAGTAGGAAGTAGAATTGATTACATTTTAGAATGTGGTTATGTAACATCCATGGTGATTTGCGATTTGTCGAGGAGATTCGACATACGCCGCTATCGGCTCGGACAGTTCCGCGTGGTTTACACTCTATAGCACATAAGTGTACAGCCTACTTTCTTTTTTCACCTAAAAAAAAAAAAAATGAAAAAGAAATCGTTCTGTAAATATCAATATGCAGCCGCTTGATCTTGCCGAGGTATTCGATATTTTTTAAATATTTTTGCTTAAATTCGCAACGTCTCAGGATTAAACGATATATCGAAATTCCCCGTCACCCGCTTCAAACATTCCGACATGTCTTCGTTATTGATGCAGAGTCTTTTCTAATCTATCATAACATACAAAAGCCTTGTTCTTCTCAACGATTTATAGCCCGGGCTATACTGAATTGAATTGCTATATGAACATTTATGCCCTATATATTAAACTGAATTTGTCCTTGACACGGTTGATCATGCAGCAATGGGCCTATAAATAGAAGTTTATATGTCAGTTGACAGCTATACTTATATTACACTCAGACTAGTGCAATCCATTTATGTAACGTATACCGGTATACTTAGAAACATGTCAGTGGAAAAAATAAGCATGTAACGCTTATATAGGAGTGTGTCCATCAAATGAAATACCTATGCGATCTTTACATCCATGCAATAGAAATTAAGTTGTACGGTTAAGCCTCTTAGGCTGGCTGATTGAAAGCTTATATATTGGTTGCTTGATTGATTGCTTGGTTGAATGCCTTTCTGATTGATGGATAGATCATCCGATTGGTTGATTGGTTGTTTTATTGATTGATTGACCGACTGATCGGTCAATAGATTGGCTGGTGGTTTGCGAAAACCTAATATAAAAATTAAGACACGAAGACAGTTATCCATAAATTTGAGAACACCAGGGCAACTGGAAACTCACTTCACAGCTTCCATTTAGATTTGGGAAAAAGAAGATGTTAACTTGTATTCGACATGGCAAATATTTGTGTGGATTTAGAAATACATGTACTGATACTGACGACAGTAGGCCAACCTGTCTTTTTACAGAGGACAGCCTCTTCGGTTTAAACGTCATTTCATTCCAAAAATCGTTTTCTAAAAAATATTCGATATTCTTGATATTTTCTTCTTTAGTATTCTAGTAGAGCCATGTGGATAAAGAAAAAAATGATATAATTCGTCTCAGTGCAATGCTTATGCTTATCAACTTAAAACGGCATAAAGTGTATAAGCTAATATGACAAAAGTCAATAGAATTATCAGGTCAGATCTACGTGGTATAAATTTACTCTCCCAAAAAAGAAACGCAACATCACAAACAAAATTTAAAAGATGAATTCTTCCAAAAAGCTGCGTGATTGAAACATGACAACATGATCATGTTAAAATGTAAATGTCCGATATTTGAAATGAAACACCTGATAGTAGCAGTTGATCACACGTGACTTTTGGGCCAGTCTTTGTGTAACGCTGCACGAAGAAGGCGAAGGGAAAAACTCAGGACAATCCTAATCATTAAGCGAGTTTAATGGATATAAATTGTTTGTTTGTTTGATTGGGGTTTAACGTCGTACTCAAGGGTATTTCACTTATATGACGACGTGCCAGCCCAAT
>JARFOD010113438.1:0-15216 GCA_031763545.1 Mopalia muscosa
TTCATATTACCAAAAAGCTGAAATGTAAGAAAATCAATTATTAATTTAATCACAAGTTCACTCTAACACTATAATATAAAGTTTTTATAATGCACTTCTCGTTACACCAACAATTCAAATTTGCCATTATCGCTTTGTTCAGAAATGCCCACTCCAATTAATATGGTTCACATTTATTCCATAAACACATGATACATCCTCTACATTCAACATATACAGGACTATTTCTCAATGTATTTCGAATGCTGTTGTCAGAACTTTACTCTGCATGAATTTCTCTCCTACACCACTATATCGTACTCATTTACTGATTACTTATGTATAATTACATTTTTATTTGTTATATCTCGGAAACTTTCGATAATTAACTTATTTCTTAATTATGACTTATGTATTATTATAACTTCTTATTTATTTCTTACTTATAAGATACTTATTTCTTACTAACTTACTTACTCTTACTGCTTACTTATTACTTCTTAATATCTTTATTACTTGCTTACTTAGTTGTTACTTATCTATTTACTTATTATTACTTTTTTTCTTACTTCTTACTGATTTATTTATGATTTATTGATTACTTACTTATTACATTTTTACTAATTAGTTATTACCTTATTTTTCAATTATGATTCAATAGTATTTGTTATTTATAACTTACTAACTGGTTGCTTACTTATGTACTTACTTCTTACTGATTTACTTACTTATAACTAAACGAATTTATTTAGTACTTACTTTTTCACTTATTTCTTATTTACTTATTACATCCTTACTAATCGCAAACGTATAAGTAACTTACTCATTACTTACTTACTTTTTACTAATTTACTTATTTATTACCTACGTATTAGTTATTCATTACTTACACGTTTCCTATGTATCACTTACTCATTTCTCACTTATCGGTACTTATCAGTTGCATATTTCTTTTTTTTTTAAATTTATTTGCTTACTTATTACTTACTTGTGCGTCATTACTTACTGATTAATTTTCATTTAGTTACCTTGCTTATATAATTACTTATTTCCCTATCTACTCATAACGGTATTATTTCTTACTAATTACTTCCTTTTTTCCATACTTATTTATTTCCTTACTTGCTTATTACAATTCACTACTTCCTGTTCTTCACTTATTTCTTACTTAGATGTATTTACCATTTACTTGAGAACTTTCTCATTAATGATTTACTTGTTTCTGAGGTATGACATAGTTAATATTTCTTCATTTCTTGATGCTTATTTTTTTATCTACTAAATAATTTTTGCTTATTTCTTATTTTCTTATTTCTGATTTACTTATTTTTTATCTACCAAATTACGTGTAATTTCTTATTACTTTTTTACTAATTTCTTATAACTTTCAACTAATTTACTTACTTTCTGGTTTGTTGGGCAACAACAAGACCGAATGATTACGATTTTAGTCCAATATAATCCCATACAGGTTTACTGATGTTCTGTCGATCTGCTTTTGCACTTGAAGCAGAGCTGTAAATAAAATAATATATTTTCAGTTTTTAGACTGTCTGCATGTTTTACCGGCTTTACAAAAGATTAAATTGCTTTAATTTCAAATTACTATTTTTTACGTTTTTCTTTCAAGAAAGTTAATGTCCATGTCTTCATTCGTTATAGTGTACATTTTAAAATGTCGCTATTATTTTTAAATAAAAAATAGCTAATAAATCAGAGACAAAACGATGGATTGAAGAGTTTTTCAAAGTCTTCAATAACAAGGCGATAACAAGGCTTCGGAGTGGACACAGTTCTATATAGAATCATACTCCTTTCTGCAGAACCCTCAAGGAACCATTATTTCTAAGAGTGTAGGTAAATGTTTAGATATAGATGCAGTAAAAAGTACATGATGTTAATAAAATCTGTGGGTGTCAATTATGAAATCTGGTAAGAAAATTTGTTTGGATTCCTATGCGGTTGATATAAAATGTTTTCTATTGAAGGGCGATGAACCACAAGATGCTGAAGTCTTAAAAATAGAACTTATCTAAGACTATAATGCCTCTGGCGATTCATTTAATAGTGTTGTATGGTATTAGGTGTCAAACATCAATAACAGAGACCACCATTGTTCTTAATGAATTGAACAAAAACAACAATTTTCAGGAAAATGACCCGTAAAATTGAAAAATAACGGTTTCAGATCTCAATAGTACTAAAGGTTAGAAACTGTAGAAGAACATAGAAGTATCACACGAATCCAATCTTTCCTGCCGCAAGTCTTTAAAATAAAAACAGAACATAAGACAAAATTTCTGAAACTGACAAATCAAATTAATTGTATTAACTGACTTAATGTGAAGAGCTTGCTTGGCTAATTTATCGGCTAAACCATTGCCTTCAATGTTGCAGTGACTGGTAGTGCGCCTTAATTCAAAGAAGAATTGCTTTTAATCTCTTGATTGAGGTTGCCTATATGAATAGTTCTGTATATTTCACACCATTACCACGTGGTTTCTTACGTGCAGGATGTTGTCATGAACAGTCTGAGAATACAATGAACCTACTCTATGATTTCGATATTTTTTTCAATCTTAGTGTTGTTGTGAGAATCTTTCATCGACCAGTTGATAGCCAGCGCGACTGACTATTTAAAGTGGCTTTGGTCGCATTTCTAAGGAAAAGTAATTCAGTAAACGACAAATGAGACACAAACCTAGCGCACCTTTGGTTGGAAATGTAACAGTGCATGAATCCCAATAATTTACCGAACAAGTAAACCGTCTTTTCCCTGGGGGATTCTTCCTAGGTGGGGACGTTTCTGGAAGTCACTTCAACATGGAATTATAAACCTAAAAGGAAACTTCACACATAAGCTGTAATTATTGGACAAAATAAATTCGTTTATTCTGCAATTATTAAACGATCATCCTGTATTACCTATCAATTCCAGTGGTTGTTTTTTAAGATAAATAATGTCTGCCGGAAGACATATTTATACCCAGCTACATGGCAATGGTTTTCAAAAACCCTATCGAACGTTGTTGTATCCGCAGATCAAGTAGACGCTGTTCTACTGCCTTAAAGCAACCATTCAATAATGTTACAGTATAAGGTGTATCTCTGAAATAAATAATGAATATACTCCAATGCTCTGTTTGGAGACTAATTGACACAGAAGCGAGAATAAAATAATAACTACAGCGTGTGAGTTAGTTTTTCTGGAACCTTGTTGAACATGGTGACAACGTGATTTCCCTGTCCAGTGCTTAGTATGTCCACACTATACAGCCCTAAACTACAGCTTATTTGATGGAGTACTCCAACCGAAAAGCTCCATTCTTTGAAATTATTATTCCTCCAAATACAGAATTGGCCTTCCCATCAGCCTTGTATTGGTTGGTTTAACTATCAACAGAAGTCCAATAACTAGATGTCTGCAACATCTACATGTAGATCAGTGGCTCGATGGCATTGTATCCAAAAATCGACCTATTTAACCAGATACTAGATACATCTTGTGGCGAAACCAACAGGGGAGACAATTTCAGAGTTGTATCGTCCAGCTGATTTGACTTGACACTGTCTCTCTAAAAGATTTGGCGTGTGGAATCATTGGAGTTTACAGTGATAAAATATTATAGTTGCAATGAAAAAACATATTTATATCAAAATCGTCCTCAACTTGTGAGCTTTTAAATTTGTTTGGGGAATGCCTGTATGCAGGAGACTCTTGGATGGCTTTCCTATACAGAGCTACGCTTCGACAGGAATTAGCCGGCACACAACGAATAGCGGTCGAGTTGGAACATCGCAACTTCGTAACATCTACGTCGGAAAATTTTTAATCCAAGTTGTAAAACTTATTTGTATGGAGAATATATGTCAGTGTCAAATCTATATTTAAATTAAATTTCTTGCTATGTCTTTACTGTATTATTTGATGCATATTATTGCCACTTTAGTGGAATTTGAGTTTTCCTTCCTAATTAGATTTTAAGAAACAGAGATCATCACCTGTCGCTGTGAGAATGTATAGAACACATTTTAAAAAATTGTAAATACGTTTACACATCATCTTTAGATCAGTTAACTGCTGTCAGTTGTTTTCGTACTGATAGATATTTGGTTTCTAATAGTGAATTATCACAATAACTTAAAGACCTACTATTGGGTGAAAAACATAATATGTATTTTACCGCGAGTGTTACGATTTTGATTTAAAAAATTAAAGTGAAATGATCAAACCGAACAACTCCCTCTCAGTTATAGGGTTCAATAAAAACTAAAACTTGATACTCAGTTGTGTTTATCAGTGAACATCAAATGAAGTCTTTGAGAGAAATCATTTAAATTACACGAGCCTTGAGTGCCACCTGGAGAGACATTTGTGAGTGAGCGATATTAGGTGAGAACGCGTATATTGTTTCCAGTGCGTGTTAATTGTCCTTGGCACATTAACAAAACAGTGCTATACTGAACTGTTAACGATAAATGAATAACCCTGTTCCTTACACATCCACAAAGAAGGGCTCCAAATAGAACTAGACAGTTTTTAACTATAAAATAAAGGATCTTTTAGAGTTCTTTTAGAAACACTTACAGTTCTTTATAAAACCTTGTGTTGTTTGGCGTGGGACCCTGTATGGTTGCATATAAAACCGTCTTGAAAGGTTTCTATATGGAACCGTTTTGAGCGGGTTCTATATAGGACCCTTTATTTTGCACTGTAGGCCTATGGTTCAGTATGGAACCCTTTGTAGTTCAATATAGAACCGTTTTGCAAGGGTTCTTGAAAAAGATTTCATACAGAACTATTAAGGGTTCCACCACCATAAGCTGAAGAACCCTTAATGGTTCCATGTAGAACCATATTTGTGAAGAGTGTAGTTTCATTTTTTATAGTTAGACATTCTGGTGTAATGTTGCTGCTGTTAGATGCAAATGCGTCCGCCAGATGATCCGCTTTCTCTGGGTTACTTTATTCGTTTTGTTTAATACAGGGATTGTGCTTATTGTCTTTCCCTGAATATTTCTTATTTTATCCCATATCAGTTTTGATTTTGTGTATGTGTTTCCAAGCATTTAATTTTCACATCTTTTATGGATTTTTCAGCTAAGATTTTAAAATTTTTGTAATTGATTGGATCATCTGCGAGTTTTGTACTTTAAAATTTTCTAAGGACTTGTTTTTATTCACATCGAAAATTAACTACTGTGTATAGCTTGGTGAGTTTTAATGCGCAGAGTTGGATGTTTCGAGTTGGATGCGCAGAATTGGGTGTTCCTACCCGCACAATGGATTTGCTATATCTGCTCGAAATCGCAGGTGTGAATATGTTTTCGATAAAGGTGGATAGGGTTGGGCCAAAGAAAACAGCTGATAGGCGTAGACGATTGTCAAATTTACAAAGTACCACAAAATGTACCTCCATCACTTATTTGATGAGCGCCTAGCTGGGTAATAGGACCTCATTTAATGATACCTATCTACTACTCTCATGTACTGCTGATGGCATCATTCATATCTATCGACAGAGACTGGATGAACATTTTGCACACCTGTGTCCTCAGGTGTTGGATTTTTCTTTGAATAATAAATAACCTTGACATCACAGCTTGTTGACAGTCATGACAGAGGACGTTTGTCGCACAAGATTGATATTACTAAATTATCTGTCGGGGTTATAATACTTTCTCCTCTTTTCAGTGTTTAACATTATCTTGGAGCAGGTGTAGGTTCCATCAGCTAATAAATCTGCTGGCAGTTTAACACGAACATAATAAACATGGTATCTGTTGTCAACTTGAGGAATGGTCTAGCCAGTTACATGAGTGACAACATTATAACCTAGCCCGTGAGTAAGTGGTGATTTAGATTTACCGGTATAAACATCAAAGTTATAACATTAACCGTTCGTAGAAATACACAGCTGCCAAACTTTAATTTCCCATTTTATTGGTTGTTGTGGCACCAACATTGAATTATCTTTCTATGCAATCAGCTGCACCCTTTTTTGCATTGAAGTCTCTCGTTAGTCGGTGATCTTTATGTCTTGAGCACATTGTCCCACAACGTGTCTTTTTTAAGACTCCGACAGCTTGAAATATAATGTTTAACAACCATAATGATTTCATTAACTGCATTTTGACCAACTTTGTAGCCAAATATGATATTTTCAGAAGATATAATAAACGACTCTCCCATAATGTCTTTGAACCATTTTTCCAATTCATTCCATACGTTTTTTATCTTGTAACATTCAATAAATAGATGTTCTATGGTCTCTGATTCAGTTTTACAAAACTGACATTTGTCATCTAAAGCAAGTCCAATCTTATGGAGGAATCGGTTTGTTGCATAAATTCTGTAACAAATCTTATAGCTGGTATCAATGAGCCTGTAGTTATCACTGCAAATAAAATTAATGCTGCATGAAGATTGGTTAAGGTTATCGTTGCCTAAATATTGTTTCCACTTCTCTAATGCCGGAACTCTTATATCCACAGCCTCATTGATAACATCATAATATTTTCTACAGCCCTTTTCGGGAGTCAATAGTTGGCCAATATAATTCGGTTTTAACACCGTTGGGCCGTTTTTATATAAATTACCGTCAATTACATTCTTCCATTCAGTAGGTATACTTTTGACTAATTTATAATAGTCCAAAAAAGTACCTATAATTTTGAATTCTCGTTTAACTTCATCAAAAGATTTAATTAGTCCGTTTTCATTGATTATATCATTTACATATAAAATACCACTGTTAAACCAATGTGAGATAATAAATGACCGCTTCATATGTGGATTAAACCAAAGTGGCTCATTACAGATATCCTCATTATTATTAGGGGTTGATTTTTTAACAAATGAATGCCAACTTTCAAAAACGTCTTTCCAAAATGGATTTTGTGTCTGGTCGTTATTGAGACAATAATCTACACCTACTTTGATAGCTTTGTTTAAATCATAAATACCAGATAAAACTTCCCATTTTGGTGTACATGTATATAGTCGTTTTATCCACGAAATTTTCAACGCTTTCATAAAATAGCTCACATTGATCATCCTCAGCCCACCATTCATATAGTCCTGAGTAACAATGGCTCTTCTTATCCTATCGCTTCCTCCATTCCACAGAAATTTATAAATTATTGTGGTTATCACTAAACTTGGGATCTCTAATCAAATGTTAACATGGTATTTCTGTTTCAAAGTGTTTATCCTCTCTATTAGCCAGTCAGGTTTGTTGTTTGTTTGTTTGTTTGATTGGTGTTTAGCGTCGTACTCAAGGGTTTATGACGACGGCCACAAATACAGAACATCTAGCCAATCAGGAGATTATATTAACAAACAGAGTGGCACTTAACATGATTAGAGCTCGATGTTCCTGTATATGTGAGAAGGATGTACGGAATGGAACTGTTATATATTCGATGAATCATTGAAAGCGAAACCAAGGTTCTCCATACCATCAAGATACAGAGGAATTAACCAGCTATAGATTAAATGACATCCGTACAAATTTGTGTAAATTGAGAAGTTCTGTCGGAGTTAACGGTTTAATCTCGTCATAGCTCAGGAATCATTATCACCAGCTATCACTATAATCACTTCCGGGTAAAAGATCACAAGAAACCCATATTTAGTCCCAGATAACTGGTAAATCGAGGTTCTCATTCCCCTCAGTATATATAAGAGTTTACCGATTATCACAAGATAGACTCTTTAGAGACAGATAGCTGATTTGTGTGGTGTGTCTGTTTAGATTGTCAGTCTGTTTCGACGAAATCTAGGGCTCATTTGTACCAGGTATTTTAACTATATCGGCACATACATCTATAACAGACGGACTTCAAACTATATTGTAAATAAAAGTCTAATTAATATTTCTTTGTAAATAGCAAAGATTAAGAGTTTCTACCGATTTTGTTAGAGAGACCATGATCCCGAGCAACCTTTTATGTCCTAAGACTTGAGGATAAAAGATCATAAGAAACCCTTATTTAGACCCAGATAACTGCAAAATTTAGGTTCTCATTCCCATGCTGATATATAGGAGTTTGTCGGCTAAAGATTAAAGATTTCACTACGCAGTAGCTATTTTCTGATACGTGATGATAAGCATTTGCTGCTTTCGAAGTTGGTCTAACGTTTTTCTTATAAGAATACACTCGGTTTACTTGTTTGAAAACAAAGTTCATATAGAAGCCATAACGCCAACACAACACATTGTTGTACGTTTTAGGTGTAACCGAGTTATGGTACTAATTTGTGTAATAAGAAATCAGAAATTCTGGCGTTCTGTTTTGTTTTCATTATTGCACCATTCAAATGTTCAAAATTACAATGTTATCCTCTTGAGACACTGACCTTGCAGAAACGGTTGTGAACCAAGATGGCGGGCGGTTGGTTGAAAGTGTGCTGATGCTCAGGTACCCCGAATAAAAACCGAACAATTTTGTTATGTCTTTATATTTGATCTTGTGATTGTCCTGTCTAATTTGTCTTCATTGAAGTGTCGCTGGGATGGTTTCCTTCACCAACAGGGCTGGTATGTTCTCATATGAGTGGGGCCCCATGTAGACTTTAGCAAGACACTGATGCGGTGTGTATAAGCGTTGGTGTTCATATAGACAACCAGTTCATACTCGATACCACACGAACATAGTGTTATATTTTACACAGAATTGCACATCACTTCCACATGATGAGACTGTTATCTATAACACACATGTTTATATCGGTGTATGTCGTTTATCTGTGGGTGAATTTATTATCGATTTAGAGTGTAGTTGTATTTACGAATTAGCACCCGCCCGCGACCTTGGCTTAGTGGTGGCAAGTGCGTTTACTAATCTTACTTCGATATACGGTTCACGGGATGGAGTCCTTCTATCGACCTTTAGGTATATGTTTGAGTCAAACGTTGTGACTCCATCAATTGCAGGGGTGGGTAAGAGCTTTTATCCTGGTTTTCCACCGTAATATGGCATGGAACTGTAAGGTGGACAAACTGTCGTCAAATCAGGGAAATAAACTTGAGCATTACGTTACAGCAACGAATTGGGCCAGTGGAGAGTGGATCACATGTTCATGTCGATTTGTACAGCCTATATAATGACGCTAAATAAAACCTACATATTTCAAACAGAAATATTTTATTTTATGCATTTTTTGCCCTTGGGACGCTATTAATGATTGGGATGGAGGGGCTGATATAGAAACGTCAAATCGGTTACTCCTCATACGCTTTTTAGGTATTTCATTTACAAAATGGTTTCCGAAAACTGTTAACATTATTGCGCTAACTTCTTATACATATGTACTGTACGTTGTAAATGCCGAAAATGACATGATTATTTCCTACATATTTTTCTCTTTACTCGGACCTTAGGAAAAATGCTGCCATGTGGAATACCCAGGGGATGATGGCTAGTCACATTCTCCGAAGATCCGTACACTGCTCATAGTATAAATCCTGATCAGTATTGGTAACATGAGCTTTGTGACATCCGAGACATTTAGGGGTTTAAGAAGTTAATTCTACAAGCTGGTGAAGTGGAGAATCGTGTTTACCACCGGAACGATCAGAAAATGTATTGATTTTCTTAGAAAGACCCCTAGGATTTCCGAAAGGTATGTGTTGTTGTAGAAAATTATAAAATTATCAAATATATGTATGTATGTATGTCCATCTCTTCAACTGACGAAGAGATGGAGTCGCCACCACTAATAGACATCGTTCTAAGAAAATTTTTTGGACACAGTGTAAATTACTTTCTAGGGACTGCTCACAATTTTCGAGTGATGTAAAACATTAAAATATCTCAAGTGTGTAGCTTTTTAATGTGGATTCTGACTTCCAAAATATCTCCTTGATAGTTCGTAATGTTATTAATCTCTTTATGGTAGCTTATCTCAACCGATTTTGACAAATGTATTAGGACTATTTTAATTAGCAAGTTGACAATGGACATTGGAATGAACAAGGAAGTCCTAAAAAAGACTGTTTAATTATATTTGATAAGTTGGCTAAGTATTGGTCCTTGGGTGGGTTAACCTTGGATTGTGTTATTGCAATGTACTGCGGACGCGGAAGGAGAATCGCCCTACAAACTCCTGCGATCCCAACGACAGCTCATTTACTTTTTAAACATTCTATTCACATCTGTGTGTTGTATAACATCACACTGTATAAGAAGATAATGACATGTTGCATGTTACACGTGCTGCGGTCATTCAACCCGAGAACAATATAACGACTTATATTTCCGATTTTGTTTATTCTTATTTACCAATGCTTAAAAGAGAATATAGAATATAGTCATAATCATCATCTTAAATTATTGGACTGTCCATTCAGTAGAATGACTTACGCCACATTAGTACTGATAGCATACTTAAATTACACATCAACAGATACATAAGTCAACTATCAATAAGATAGGAGAATATCACAGCCAATAAATAGAATCCTCATTAATACAAAGTGATAAAACAAAAGAGGACTCAACAAATCCCTGAAGTTCTGATTGTAAGTAATGAACCAGTCGTTAGTCTTTAGCGAATCAGCGAAAGTTTTCACATATTTCATATAGTTCATAATACTGAGAAACAAATGTGTGTTTTCTTTTTATAGAATTATCCCTAACTTAAACTGGATCTATTTACAGTCGATGAGGAAATTGTGCGTGAAACTTAGCATGTTGATCAAGTCGTACTCTCTATGTACCTGTTCAGACAAGCATTAAGTATAGGTCATCCTCCCTCCATGTAACCTGTAATTATTGAGGTGGAGTAAGAGTCAGGTAGTATTATTAACATGTGTCAAGTGGTCGAATAGGTTCATGACAAGGACAGAAATCATTGCGGAAATGAATGGACTACTTTCTATTTTGGCAAACGCTCAGTTGTGGAGGAGTTAATCTGTTGAATTGGCTCAAATGAAAGTCATTCGGGAGTTACTGCCTTTTTATCTCGATCCTAATCGATATGTCAGAGACAAATTGACAAAAAATCGCACGAGAAGATTTGTTTGGAGACCGAGTCTATCACTCAGTTAGTAACAGGTCAATGGAGGTATCTTAAGTAGTGATGGCCTCTTGACTTCACATCTTCTCTACAGTAAATCAGTCTGGGTTATATTCGGTGAATACCCCACGTCTTTAGAATGGGGCAGGGCATTGCTGTTAGCTACTTCAACAACAGGAACTAACGGTCAAATCAATCAACATAAATACCGATCGGGACTTGACGGAGAGAATTGGTATACAGTTATTTGATTGTTCAATGGGAATCTTGAAAAGCAGACAAAGAAATCACCTTGGCAAGGTAAATAAACATTTTAAGAAGAGGATCCTTCGTCCTTACAACACTCGCGATAGGGGCGCATTTAAATGATGTCACGCACATTTATCAGTGTGATGACAAACATATAATTATCTATCAGACATATCCGATTCAATTAAAAAGGCGGAGAAAATACTTCCGCATACATTATCAACCTGGTGTTTTGTTTTGGCTTAAGCACTGTTATATTATAGCGGGATGCATTTTAACCCAGAGTCCTTATACATAGAGATATATCATGTAAGCTTATAGATAAAGATACTGTCTTTATATTGTATGTTTGGTGTTTTGGGGATATTTCAAGAATGATTTACCGAGTCGAGTGTCAACTGTCCACAGATCTAACACGACCAATGAAGCATTTAAAACAATTCAAAGTCAGCAATATGTAACTGACTTCTAATTGTTGAAAGCATTTTACTAAGAATACTAGAGACAGACCTAGTACTGACTCCATGCTGAAGTTATGGACTAGACATCTCTCTCTCAGAAATAACAGTGAAATATTGATGTGTTCCGCCACATTCCAGGTGGTCTAATACAGTTCATATAATACAGTATTCAACATCTCATTTATATGGGTTTCTGCCCATTGGTAAATATTACGGTGAGAGTAGACAGGTGGTGGTTTGACTGGAATCAATATTAGTGTCAGTCTGGTTTTGTATGCTTCATATATAAAGTCCCATTCATTGATGTCGTTCAGCAAATAGATTTGTTTGTTTGTTTGTTTGATTGGGGTTTAACGTCGTACTCAAGGGTATTTCTCTTATATGACAACGGTTTGTCCGCTTCACACTTTACACAGCCTCATTGCGATGGAAAACCGGGAGGAAACCTCGTAAAAACAATCTCCGCGATTGCCGGAGCCATAACATGTGACTCGCTCATATACCTGATGGTTGAAAGGCGGACTCGAATTCGTGAACGGTAAATCGAAGCATGTTCAGTTCAAGAAGCGCACTGGCCACCACTGAGCCACGGCCGCGGGCCTACAGCAATAGAGCTACATGAGATAGGCTAGTTACATTATAAAAGAGTCATGTGTATTTATTGTCAATTCGCCGATCTCTTGTTACCATTGAGAATTTTCAAGCAATAGTTACAATTGTATTGACTTATTGTATATTCTTTTCACTATTCCCGATTTAGACAAAAGAAACAGTTATCCGTTTTTGAGGGAATATTGATCACTAAATCACTGGTTTAGACGGCAGACAAATGATTAAAATGTCTAAATAGTGGACCTGGGTATTTTGTTGACTGTCACTTCGCAATGCAGGCAGTGCGGTAAACTCGCTGCCTGACAGAGAGCCGGAAATCTGAAAGATATTGAAATTTCAATACAATATCACGATTACTTCAAGTGAGAAATGATCTAACAAACTTCATAAAATGAATTAATATTGTTTGACTTGGGTTAAGCAACAAAATATCCATTAAGTTTGTTATTTGTTTATTTTAAATCTGATCATCAACTCTTGTCCATGCTCCAAACATACACTATGCACATTCTATTATTTGTTACACAAAGTGGACAAGAGTATGAAGAAACAATTTTTGTAAAGACGTGCTATTTAAAAGTTCTTTATTGTATTACTGGAAGCTAAATGTCCGGACTCCCTCGTCGTAACGTGCTTTATCTAACAAACATTTCCATGATAAAAACGTTTCCTTGAGCAGTTTTGAAGTTTATCCATGCGAGTAATTAGCAAGAGATCTCAAACCTAAACCCATACATGATGTTTTTAATTTCTTTGAAATTCTGCCCAAGCCTCTTTTCATCAACTCCCCTCGTTGAACCTTTAAATTACCGTATGTGAAATGTAGTGCACTCATATGAATAACGATTCCAGAAAGTCGTTTTACTTTTCGGAATTTAGTATTAACTTTATTAGACTCTTTCTCCTGTATGTTATTCACCAATCCTCCAATTCAAAAGAAATAAACTAGATCAACTAACGTATATTTCAGATATAAAGTGAAAGCAAATTTAAAACATTGATTCTGCTCAGCTTCTAAACAATTATAATAAAATTTCAAACACACATACACGAAATGTAACTTAATAATGTTGATGTTAGAGACGAAAGGCCACTGATGTTGCGAAATGGAATAAACAAGAGAATAATGAAATGATTAACCGGATAAGAGGTGGTTTATTACATGAGGTTGACTTTACCATTCTAGATTCCAGTTATTTAACATTTGGTGGATTGACAAACAAAAGCAATACTATAACAATATTAAGTGGCATATGACGCACATTACATGGAGACATTATCTTCTCCTGATGTGTTTCTGAAACTTTGAAATGACATATAAAAATGTACTATACTTTTGTATCACCAAACTATATCTTCATCCACAGACAGCATCCCAGCTTGGGTAATTTCCTATACATCACTGGACAGCATCCCAGCTCCTGTAATTTCCCATCTAACGGTGGACTGCTTTCCCAGCTCAGGTAATTTATCATCTGTCAGAGGACTGCTATCATAGCTGAGGTAATTTCCCATCTATCAGTGGACAGCATCCCAGCTCAGGTAATTTCCCATCTATCAGATGACTGCTATCCTTGTCAGATTACAAATTAGTCCCAGCATAATCACAACTAAAACGACAAATATTAAACAGTAATGACAATGAGCTGCAAATATGGGACGTCCAAATGAATATGTATGTTTTTTCGTTCTTAAAAAACATTAAATACACCATGTGCTATTTTTTTAAAGAGTGGAAATGCTGTCTGTTCTTAGTACAGGAGGAAAATTAACTTTCCAACAATTTGGAAATGCTTCACATCTTGGTTCTGCTAGTGTAAATTGTTGATGGAATACAAGCTTTTAGCTCTATGAGTAAACAGTGTTGGGGCCACTTATCCAATGGTCCCGGATTTGTTTACAAGTTGAGGCATACACTCGTCTCATCAGTAAAGACAATCTCTTTACTTTAGTGACAAAGTGCCTATTAAAAACAACGCAACAGAGATTAATTCAACGCTGCTATTTTAATTGGATAAAAGGTTTCCGTAACACGGAAAAAGTGAAAAATGAGCGGGGTTCAGAGCTTCAATGAGAAATGTCCACTTCGTGTTTGTTTTTCAAGGAGGCAGCATGATAGAATCTCAGACAGCAGGCTTTGTTAAATTGACCGAAACCAATGAATAATCTTGTGTTCAACAGAAATTCCCAGAGACAAGCTTCAACTGTCAACAACACAACCATAATATATATATTTTCTTTATAGTAAAAGATTTCTGTTCACAAAAGCAGTGTTCCGGAATTTTTGAGAGCATAAATGTACTTCAATTAAACGGTCCTTAGTTTGAGTGCAAAAATGTAAACAGAGCAGGATGCTAATTTCCCGACTTTCTGCTGATGTTCTTAGAACGAGTTAATAAAGTACGGGAAACGGGAGTGTAATATTATTGTGACTTCATAACGGTCGGATGTTTCAAGTTATTGGATATCACTAAACTTTTTTTTTTTTTTTTTTTTTTTTCCGTAAGTATGAAAAAATTACATATATATATATATATATTACAATATTAGTCCGAACCCGTCCCAGTCTATCCGGGCAGATAACAACGATGAAGCTTATACAGTTATAATAATATTATAGTACATAAATACAATGCATATCTGTGAAAACCATACATGCAGTCTTAAGTGTGGCAAGTTTCACAGAGACTCTCCTGTGTCGCACTCTGAACACCTCGATCAAGCCATTGGCCGGACAAAAGCATAGAGTAAAACATTGAAAAGTCTCTATTACGTATGCATAAATTGTTTACAATAAGTGCCACACATATATACAATATACTATAGGTAATTATGAAAGTTTGACCATTTTACATTGAACCTTTGCCCCTTGTCATACAACTCAGCAGAATA
>JARFOD010113449.1:1805-15215 GCA_031763545.1 Mopalia muscosa
CCCCCCCCCCCCCCCCCCCCCCCCCCCCAGCGTAGTGAGAGAAGTACTTCTTTCATATCGCATGTCAGAAAGGTCTATGCATTCTGCTACACGGGAGAAACATGTACCTAACTGGCGTTGACGAAGATTGTTCCGGGATCATTTATCACTGTTTGGTTGTTGTCTTCGTCATATTTATGCGTTTAAACGAAAACACATTATAGAAGTTCATTGGATTTGAAACAACAGAATAACATGATATCTTTCTCGATATTGAATAATATACATTATATACTATACAAGGGCATCTTAGATTTGCAATTCCTATATGGATAACTATCTGAAATGAAATAATATTATCATATAATTATCATTATTATTATTATAACCCATTAATCTTATTAGATCGATACAGTGTATTGGCACGAGCAGTTTTTAATTCAGATTCCAGTATTTCCGAATAGGTAATTTAATCCGGACTCATGTTTTTCCATGTAGAAAGGTTCATGTTATATATCTTTTCCAGGCGGGTCTCACAGCATATTTCCACCCTGGTGTTAACTTGAGAAGAGTACAGCATGACAGTCTTCAACTCTACGGTACATTATATGAGGAGACGGGTCAGGTAAGGGCAGCCGATCAATGTGGGTTATTCCAGAGGTCATCGTGACCTGTCACATGGACAGAGACAATAATCTGCCTTTTATAGCCCGTTTATTGGATTCACAGCATCTGTATATGGTTTCGAAGTAATCGTTTCGGTAAGGTTTCCATAGATACTGACTCTAAATCTAACTGAAACCCAAAATCTAACCTGTGATCTAATTTAAATGAAGGAGTGTCTGACAGGAGGGGTCGCGCCCTCCCATACTCGCTTACAGATAAATACTTTCTCCCAGCCAATGTAGGTCATTGTTTTTCTGTGACAAAACCAGTCGTCTGATTGACTTTGATATACCAAACTTGCTTTTGTGAAAGGGACTGAAGTATATACATTCCAGAGTAGGAGGGTTTGGCAATGGCACACAAACATTGGGGTAAATGTTATTGAAAACTAAACACGTTTGACGAAGTCCAATACCAAAACCATTGCCGGATTTACTTTGAAATAAAACTTAATCTGTTTAACAAGTCAAAGACCAAACCCATTGGTTCACTGTGATTAAAAACTTAATCCGTTTGACCAAGTCAAACACCAAAACCTTATGTTTATTATGATCTAAAACTTAATCTGTTTGACGAAGTCAAACACCAAAACATTTGTTAAATGTGATTAAAAACTTAATCCGTTTGACCAAGTCAAACACCAAAACCTTAGGTTTATTATGATCTAAAACTTAAACATCAAAACCGTTGGTTAATTTTGAGTTCCTTTTCCACCAAGTCAAACAGCAAAACCATTTGTGAACTGTGATTTAAAGTTGAACCCATTTGACCAAGGCAAACACCAACACCGTTGTTTAACTTTGAGTTGAAACTTCACCCGTTTGACCAAACACACTAAACTTATACTCCAAGATTACTAGACAATTACTTTTTAAGTCGTTATGACTTGAAAGTTTAGAAACAGCCCAGTGGACCAGTCATCCTGTGGAGGTGAAACAAACAATGAGTCCAAACGATAGGGACGTTATAATCTCATTAGCAATATAATCAACCATCAAACACCTTTTGTCCTCAATGAGCAAAGCGTAAAGCGTCTACCAAACTCGAGCTCAATTGCTCTCGATGAAATTGTAACAGGAGTAATCACGGATGACAAACGCGATTTGCTACTGAAGGACATTCACGTAGAATGTATATACATAGAATATAAATATTAATCAAATAACTAATGGTTTTTAATTATTGCTTCAGGACATAGGCTTTCATCGCTGTGGAAGTATCCGGTTAGCGGCGACCCCTGCCCGAGTGGATGAGTTTAAGTACCAGATGACAAGACAAGGCTGGCATGACGCACCACAGAGAATTATCTCCCCTAAAGAAGCCAAACAACTACATCCGTTACTCAATACTGACAATGTAAAGCTCTCATTATCAATTGAATATAACAGGAAATAATTAAAGTTGTATTACTATATGTCAAATACCATGGAAATGTCAAATAACAACTACACAAAGAAGTAAAAGTCCATTATTTTTTTTCCAAGAGTAACATAAAAAAGGAGATGTCTTGTATCGTATTGCTAAGTGGATCTTTGGGTGTTTTATCTGACACTTACTATTGAGTGTACGCGTAGCTGACATTAGCTTATCAGAAATGGATTTAATTCCATATATACTAATAAATACCTCTTTATTTCCAGCTCTTGGCCGGCTTATACAATGAAGGCGATGGCTACGTTGACCCATATTCTCTTACGCATGCGTTATCCATCGGTGCAAGGAACAACGGCGCAAAGTTTCTATTGAACACCGGAGTTTCCAGCATGAAGCAGAAAAGTGACGGAGGCTGGGAGATCAACACTGCAAAGGGGCAAATACAGGCAAAGACAGTTGTCAATGCTGGTGGTGGGTGTAACTGCTTAGTGCATATTGGTGTTTGGCAATTTGTTCCGAACTAATTCGACTTTCAATTGAAGTTATGCACTGTTTTGTTTGGAAGCCTATACTTATAGATGGCCATTTTTCTGGACATGTATATGTCATCAGTAATATTTTGGTGGTATTTATAGTGAAAAAGCCACTGAAACAGGCCATTTTTAGTTGACTGTTGGCAGAATCAGTACAGCCTGAGTAACAATTGATCCGTCGCATGGCTTTGCAGGAACGATCACAAGGTTAGCTAGAGTTAGTTTATGGGTTAGTTAATGGTAGGAGTAACTAAGGTTTAGTGTCAGTTTCTGAGTTAGGTTTAAAGTTAGTTATTACAAATGTTAGGTTGTTTTGTAAAATGACGGACCAATTATACAATTTCTCCCTGATAAGTAAAGTAAACCTTTATTGTAGCAACCAATGTTATTTGTACATACGAAAAAAACATTTCTTTCCTGATGTGTAGGATTTTGGGCTCGTGAGATTGGCCAACTTGTTGGGGTAGACTTGCCAGTGGTCGCCGCTCACCATACCTACATCGTGACGTCAGAGATCCCAGAGGTTGCAGCTCTCGATCGAGAACCACCCGTTATTCGTGACCTAGACGCTTCCTGCTACGTGCGGTTAGAGAGGACAGGTCTGTTGGCTGGGCCATATGAAAGCGAAGAAAAAATGACGATATGTGAAGATTGGTATGACAATGGAGTTCCACCTGGTAAGGTGACAATTCAGTCGCCACGCTTAAATTGATAAATGTCGTATAAGGAATAGTCTTCACAACACCACACGAGCTGTTAGTGGCTTTTGTATTTACTTGCAACAAAATGTTGCATGGCAATGACCTTGACATGGAATGCCAATAATTAGTATAGCAGTCTATACTGTCCAAAGAGGGGCGTAACCAAAATACGTTATTGACAAATAAAATGTTAGGCTACGTATACATTTATTCGACTACAACGGGAATCGCTTTTGTTTGATTTGGGTTTTGCGCCGTACTTAAGGTTAATTGACTCCTAATGGAGGCGTGTCAGCCTGATGGGCGGAGGAAAACATTGACATGACCATCACAGAACGTTAATTAAGACATCCCCAATCGATCAGCTTCGTGTGGCTCCTTCGCTGTGAGAACACCAAGCTCACTCTCACCCGCCTGCTACTGCAACAAGAAGACCGGATCATCTTTATATGCCCTGAATTACAAGCTTTGTCATTGTAGGCTTTGGTAAAGAGTTGTTTGAAGGGAACCTGGAAATGTTGAACGAATATTTGGAGAAAATGATGGAATCTATACCAGTGATGAGAGAGGCTAGCATTAGAAACGTGATATGTGGTCCGATAACCTACGCTCCTGAAAACATCCCTATTGTGGGACCATATCCAGGGCTAGCCAATTACTGGACGGCCATCGGCTTCGGGTGGGTAACGCTGCTATGGCTTGTTCTGGTTCTTTTTCTGAATTCGGTAATGTTGGTGTAAATGTGCTATTAGGAAGCAAATCAAAGTAACACAAAGAAACCCCAAAATAAAAACTATCATTGCAGTTATGAATATCAGGGACCATAGAACAATATGATGTTATAATATTAATAATGTAATACATGTTCTTGTTACAGCTACGGGATTGTTCACTCTGGAGGTATTGGTAAATATCTGGCTGAATGGATAATGAAGGGAGAGCCAGCCTATGATCTTATAGAGACTGATCCTTGTAGGTTTGGAAAGTGGGCTGATAGGTACGGATTGAAGGTCTTTTAGCATCTTGTACAAAATATTACAACGCAAATTTTGCAAAAAAAAAAAAAGATTTGAAAACGGATGAAACCCACAAACACTTGAGATTGCCTTTGGGGAATAGAATTTCATTGTCATTGCTAATTTCCCAGGCTTAAACAACACACTGTTTCTGATCACAATGGGAAGTTTTAAGCTATTTTAAAGAACAATTGAAGCATGTCTGTCTAACTAAAGTTTAAACAAAAATCTGTTTGGATCTTTGAGCATGTTCATGTTCGCTCTGTTTTATCTACAGGACGTTTCTCATGTCAAAAGTCAGGGAGTCTTACGGTTTGAACAACGTTATAATATATCCTAAAGAGGAGAGACCTGCTGGTCGACCAACGAAAAGGCAGAGTCCACTGTATAAAATACACCAAGAAGAAGGCGGACAGTTTGGGTTTAAGACCGGTAAGGATAAACGACTCCACCTCAGACGCCAATACAGAAAAAGTAGCAAATTCAAAATTGTTATAGATAAACCAAAAAAATCGAAAAAATGTTAATTTGAAAAAGCATTTAACGCATCTAATAAGAATCATAGCTAATAAGTATTCAGACAAGTAACTAAGTATTATTGTGGCTTACATATACAACTAGAAGTATTCAACTGCCATATAAGCTAAGCGACATTGGTGACCGAGCCCCTTGTTATAACGTATCATGTGACGTTTAGCGCACAAGAAAATTCAGGAATTCATGGGAAATTTCTGGCGTTCTTCGAGGATAATGTTGCATACTAAACGAAACGCATTTACCCAGTTGAATATGTGCCTGTTAAATAGACCATAAACGGCAACTAAATCGCCAAATATTAAGCCAGTCGTCCAAACGAAAATAATTGCTATACACAGTGGCTGAGCTGGGCAAAATTACCCAGAATTCCTCATCTAAAATGACAATTGTCTGAAATGTGACGTAACCGTTTCTTGTTGGTCTACAATGCCGTGGACACTACTATACGGCAGTTGCATACTTCTAGTTAATAGACTTATGATACAACTGATTATTGTCCGTTATTTTTAAAACTTTAAAAACTGTCACTGACAACCACAACGTTACTATTGATGTTTTCACAACTATAAATTTAATCATGCAAATAAATCTTGATTGTATACTCACAGAAATGAGCCACAATATCAATTCGTGCATGCGACATATATTGTACAGATTACTTATGGCGCTCTCGATCTTACAATTATTTCCTAAAACTTCCTTCCAGGCTGGGAACAAGCTAACTGGTTTGCGCGGCCTGACGATGAACCTGGCTATATCCCCAGCTTTTACAGAACAAACTGGTTTGAACCGGTCAGGCGCGAGGTAACTATGGTTAGAGAGGGCGCTGGTGTGATGGACCTGACCCCTGCCGGCAAATTCCAAATAACGGGAGAGGATGCTGAAAAACTGTTAGATTTTGTATATTGCAACGAAATACCCAAGGTAGGAAAAAGTTCTGTCGTGAACGCAAGTTTATGCTAAGTACAAATTCTAAGCATTGATGGGGTGTTAATGCATTTAACAGAACATTAAGAAT
The DNA here is from genome assembly GCA_031763545.1 of Mopalia muscosa. Taxonomy (NCBI): domain Eukaryota; kingdom Metazoa; phylum Mollusca; class Polyplacophora; order Chitonida; family Mopaliidae; genus Mopalia; species Mopalia muscosa. The sequence goes on from JARFOD010113449.1 coordinate 7,630, forward strand.
ATACATTTCTAAGTTCTCGATTATTTCTTTGTTACAAGTCGATTGTCGAGTGGTTTAAGTAGCAAGCGTTTCGTGGTGGGGGTTATGCGCCTATTAGGTCTTATGGAAGACATTGTATGCACAAAATAATGAAGTACGCTTTTATTTGAAGCCGAACGACTTCCGGAATTGTTATGCGCTGACAGCTGGTGCTAAGGTATATGCTGAGAATCTACTGGTTTGTCAGAATAAGAATCAGTACCTGTGTGTGACGGGTCATCTAACTGAACTTCATGATATGAGGTATGACAATAGTCCAATGTGTAATTTTTTTTAAACTGGGAGCAGATACTCAATGGGGGAACATAATCAAATAGCGAGAGTCTTGGGATCTAAAAAGTCTGCATTGCATGCAGTCGAGATTAGCGACGTCATTTAAAATCATATTATGAATGCTGTGACTTCAGAGGGCCCCTTTGCAAGGATACAATTACCTCCCTTGTCAGTTTTCAGACTCCCATCAAATCAAGTCTGCATTTCTATTATTTTTGGCGTAATACTGTTCTTCAAAAACATGATATCTAAAAATATTTTCCCCAACCCTAACTAAGCCAGAACCTGTCAATACATGGCGTAGTGAAAACCAAGCCTACAGTTCCAATTATTCTGTGATAATGTAAAATAAGATAGTTAGCTAAGTGTTAGTTTAACAAGGCGTCTCGGTTTGTTTAAAACCGGCATGGGAGTTTCATGCATTGGCTTATGTCAACGATATAGTATACATTCAACTGTTTTGTTACAGACACCTTCAGAACGTAGCGAGAGAGAAGGGATTCAATGTTGACATAGACAACTTAAGTGATAAGATGAGCTGTCTGGGATTGGCAGGTCCCAGGTCACATGATATATTAGCCAAAGTGACCAATCAGAAAACAGCTTTTGACAACTCTTTCAGCTTTAAACTAGGAGAATATGATGTTTTGGCGGTTAAAGTTTCGCTCACAGGTATACAAATAAAGAATAGCATAGTGGGATTTTTCATACAGTATCATTTATGATATTTTCCCGATTTAAGAATTTTAAGCGGATGGCAGTCCTTTAATACGTCTCTTGCTTTGGTACGTTTTGTTTGTCAGAATTAACGACTGGCACACCAGAATTTAACGTGTGCTGACTTGTACCGTTCTATGCCTTTAATTGGATAAATTTTTAACTTACTCGTTCCTATGATTGCGTTTCATATGTATTGTACCCGGAAATGATATAAATAAGATAAAAATTAGAAGCATTAGTATTCAAGATATAAGCTTCTTAATTAGGCCTACATGGAATAAATATAAGGAATAACTTGATATCCGTAATTCTAATGTTCCAGTCGGGAGTAGACCAACAACAGGTAAAACACTCTACAGACAGAATATATTAATCAGTTGATTATTTTGAAGTATTTTGAAGATTTTTTAAAGTCGTGTTTCAATTTTTAACAGGAGAACAAGGTTTTGAGTTATACACTGACAACAACAACACAGTTGAACTTTACCGTGCTTTGAAACGAGCCGGAAAAGAATTCCACATTGGTAACTTTGGGGCATATGCTTACAACACACTGAGGATAGAGAGCGGAATACCAGCTTGGGGTTCAGACGTAAGTCATGGTCCGATTTCTAATAGCATCGTCTTCATTTACTACTGTTTTGTGGTCATTAGACAGGCCCACCTAAGAGTGTAGATTTTTGCCAATGTAATGTATATAGATTTCGTTTAAGTCTCACTTCCATAACAATGGAATGTTGGAAAAACAATTGTGTAAGTGTATATTTTTTCGTGATATGGTCTATAATATCAAGGATATGAAAGAGATTTCTATCATATGGATGTAAACCTGTTCGCCTAACTAGCTGTCAATATGCCACTTAGGTAACAACCTAAAGACATCATTTCTCTACCATTCAAACTGAAATGAAAAACAACAACATCATGGGTTTTATTGCCGTCTTTTAAATTGTTTCTAGATGAAACTGGATTACAACGTCTTGGAATCTCGGTTAGACAACAAAATAGACGCTGATAAAGTAAGTATTGATAATTTAAGTTTCAAAGAATCGAACGGGTATTAAAATTTAATTGCATCTTTTGGTTTGGAAATAATAAAAAATAACATTACATATAAATTACATTTGTTTCCATTTAAACATTATAAGCCACACGTTGGGTAAACTTATACGCATATATGGATTTATGGAGGCTTCGTCAATGTTTTTCAAACTCTTTTCCAAACCAGTTCCAATAGTCATTTGAAGCTCTTGCATGGCAGCCAATCTTTCTGATAATTTCTGGGAGCTAAAGTTTACAATTCTCAACGAAACAAAACAATTTTATGCACAATTATCTTTTAATGGATTTTTTTTTGATTTTGTTGAATCGTTTCTATTTTCCTTATAGCCGTCCGATTATTTAGGAAAATCCTCTGTCCATAAACTGAGACAATCACCTTTGAAACAAGAGCTCGTATTGTTGTCCATGGAAACTGAGGATGTTGATCCAGAGGGAAATGAATCCGTCTGGCTTGGGGATAAGGTTAGTCCAAATACAGTCTTATCTAACTTGTCCAATTGCAATAATTCATATAGGTACTGTTTAAAACATCCCATATGTGCACTGAACCATACGTTTGTGACGATACACACAAACATTGACTTGTGTCTGTGAAGAATTCAATACGAAAGTGGAAGTATGCCAAATTCAATCAATAAGATTCAAAACTAATTAACGAATATATGCCTGATGATCTTGTTTGTTTGGGATTTTATACCATACTTTAGGCCATCTACATACATTTTATCCGCTAATTGAGACAAAGAAAATACATCTATACAGCAATCTAGTCAAAGTTTGTATTGATTAGCATCTCCATGCAAGAAAATATTAAAGTGATTTAAATCATGTATTAAGATAACCCAATATATGACTCCAGTCATTCGCTTCAGAAGGACTAATTGTTTCCTGATCCTGTTTTTACGCCTCTCTTTTTTCCCATTGTTTAGGTGATTGGTCACACCACGTCAGGTTGCTATGGATACACAGTCAGCAAAAGTTTGGCTTTCGCGTATTTACCTCCGGAATCTGCAAGACCTAATTCACAAGTTTATGTAGAACTTTTAGGAAACAAATACCAGGCCACCGTTTTATCAGGATCCCCATTAGAACAAGACACAGAACCAAGACGATCATCGTACTCTAAATAAAAATATTTCTCAAAAGACCTTCAAGGACAATCATAATTAGTTTAATGGGTTAAACCAATTTGGAAAAGAAGAAGGCAGTCTTCACGTTGGGCTTCAAAACTGTCTTGAATAGACCCACAAAGAAAGTCATAGCTGTTTGAAAACCGGATGGAAAGAGATTATTACCGTATATATATTGTTCATGTACTTCATGTGTAGAGTCTGTACAGCACAGTATTTGACCATTCACAGACAAACCATCAGCCAGAACCTCTTCTGCTGTTTTTCTTAAATTTTGACACATCATTCACATTAAATGGTGCGCCAAACAACATTCGATTTATGTATATATGTAAGATGTACATAGGTAATTTAGCAATGGTCAACATGGCCAAATGATCGTTTATACATAAATCACTACGCTAACTGATCATGGGCTAATGACTTTATAAAAACCCTTTCTTTATAGTCTCTGGTAAAAGAGTGTCCGTTTCTCAAGGACTGCTTCCTTTTCTTTGTCTACTTTAAACATCCAAAAATAATCCTATATTAGCCGTTTCTCATACAAACGTTGACTGGTCCTAAGACCTAAGGACATACCATATAAACAACCAGAGTCTGAAACCTCCTAAATAGTATGGTCTAATGGGTTTCCTTCGCAGTGATCCTGTTCTGGTCATGCCCACAAAAACCACCGCCTTTTGTCAGCAGATACAAACAAAAATATTTGTATATATATCTATATAAATATAGCCGTTGATCAATGAGAGTAATATATCGTTCAGTGTAAAGTATTTATGGACTTCCATGTCTATTGACGTTTAATTATTATGTAAAAGTGCCAATTTATATCTAAAAGCAATAATTCTGAAGGTCTATCCCCTATAAACAGACGCATGAGCATACAGTGCATAATTCCATGTTTCTGCATATATGTATGGTTAAGTGATAACACCATAGGTACGCTATTTTACTACGACTTTATTTAAGAAAATGTTTATATTTATACCTAGAGAGGAAGTAACATATACTTAGCGAATGTAACATACTGGTATCTAAAGAATGTAAAGTATGTATACCCTTAGCACATAAGTTTTCAATCTCACTCATGCTTACTCCAGTCTATTAATTAAAAAAATGATGATGTCATAAATTGTCACTTTTTTGTTTAAGCGTTAATACTTGAAATTTGCGACACTGCATCCGATCCAGGACAACGTACTTTTGACCTTTATAACTTTATACTCTATACTGTGGTGAATAAAAACTATATATATAACATCTAAATCACATGGTACGGCTGACCAATGCCTTTATTACTTTAAACTAGGGAAATTTACAAATGCCATTGGTAGTTTTTATAAACCGCTTGATCACCAACGACAGAAACCTCTCTTTTAGCACATGACTGTTTCATAGCGAAGGAAAGAAACTGCCAAAATTTAAAAAGGAACACAAACGCCTTGTTTGCCAATACTGCGAAATACTTTCATCTGAAACTAAACAAAGTCAACCAACCGATATTTGTCACCACAACACGTGGCAGATTCAAGTGTTTCTTAGCTAAACAGCCAGGCTGTTTTGGACTTGGAAGTGCTCCAATCTCCCTATGGACTGCTGCATTAGGTCCAGCCTTGGTTCATTTTGGACAAATATTTGATCTCATGTCTTCACGATGGCATAGCATGGGTTCTTGTATTGGTGTTCACGATATACTACCGGGCTGTAGGCTTGGAATATATACATTGTATTGTTTATCGATTCTCTTTTAAACATCTAGTGATTTGATAAATTTTTCATCGAAAAAATATTTTCTGTGGTACAACGGGTTATGAACTAGCGTACAAGGGCTGTTTTTATAAACAAAATAACGATTACATTACTTTGGTATGCATAAGATAGAAAGATTTGGTACAAATAAACCACTTCCTTGTTTATTGATTTCAACGTTTCTATCTCATTCCAGATATACTTGCAACGATCTATAGAATGGGCCTTTCCATCATATGTCATGTGCACTTGTAAATGCCTCTTGCAGATGCATTATGGTATGGCTCCTATAGTATGACAAGGGTTTTAGTTTATTTCTTATGTAAAATACGAACAAATATAGTCCTAAAACAATATCCCAGTGTCAGTAATCCAAAGCACCCGAATGCATGTTTAAGTAAACCTTCAAATAAATTTAAGATATGTCTTACTGAATACAAATTGACTTCTTTCTTAATGTTGAACTAACACATTCCTCCAAAATGATTTTTTGGGTGTTATTGTAGTTATTGATATTTGCTTGAAGAAGTTGAGAAGTTATAGTTTCGCCGCTCATTCCTATATCTTTCATATTATTATTAGTAACATTTACTAACTTTACGATCTTTTGGAAGAGCAATTCAAGGCTTTGGTAACAACATTGGTCAGCTTTATTTTTTTTATCCCCTTTATGCCGGAATCTTTTTTGACTAACAGTACATAATCAACATACCAATCCATCACTATACTCCCCTCCCAATGTATAAAAATAATATATAAATAAATATGTGATTGCTTTTTAGAAATATACATACCTATTTCTAATAAAAAAGTGGAATACCTGAAGTCAATATACTGTCCCCTAGTTGAATTCTTTGTTATATTTTTAGACCTGCTACGGCTTAAAAACCAGGTCGTATTACTTCGTTATACCATTTCGATATATGGACGATATATAGTGGTTAATTAATTGTGGTAGGCTTTGATTTGGTGGAGCGTCATCTTCGCTAGCTGCTCTTCATTACAACCATTGGCGGATTGTATACACATGGAACCAGTCTATTCAGCTGCGCATCTCATTGGATGCCTCGAAAGATGTAGGCATCAATGGTATGAGCAGTCTTAATTTGCTTCACTATACACAGACAACGTAGGTGTATATTTTTTGCTGCGGGATGCTCGGTCTATCAAGGGTTGTTAGTGGGTGGGTACAGCTCGGAAACAAACACCTGTCAGTGAAGATGGTCAAGCGTGTGACTTTTAGTTTGTATAGCTTACTGTTTTTTGAGGGAGAAAAACAGACAAAGCCTGCTTTTTGAATTAACGTCCCTTTGTAAAATGATAACAAATTACCAAAATCGTGCCGACCAATTCCATGTTTTTACAATATATATTTATATATATATATGTCCTACCGGTACTTATATATATGCGGGCGCCGTGTCAATCCAATGTACGAAGGTTACCATCCATCAGAGGACTAGAAACAAACAGGATAGAACATATTTAGCAAATGAACACTACTACAGACAGCACGACAGATTGATTGACTGCCTTCCCTTAACTCAGAGAAAAACAGGACAGATGGAACTCCCTCCAATTGATTGCTCGCCAATCGATGGAGAGAAGGTACTTAAAGCAGTGATCGGCAAGTATAAGGAACAATGTTCAGCGCCGATGGCAAATTATAATAAGGCCTTTCCGACGTAGCAAAATAACAGAGCTGGCTTCGCTTTCAACTCAAACAGTTGGGTTTGTATAGCACTTTTTCTACAGATGAAGGAATCGTACATCCCGATGGTTTGCAGCAACGGACACAAATAAACAAACTACTTTCATTTATCAACAGTTAAATATCCGTTAAGATGCCTATCAATTTAATTAAAAATACAAGATACAAGAGGGTTATGTAAAAACCACCCCGCGATCATTGCCGGAGACACAACATGTGACTCGCTCATATACCTGATGGTCGAAAGGCGGACTCGAAACCGTGAACGGGAAATCGAAGCACATTCGGTTCAGTAAGCGTACTCTCTACCGCTGAGCCACGGCCGTGGGCCTCATTTCGAAAGAGGACATTGCTACTATTGACATGATGGCACTTACTTTAAAGAAACATAAAGTCAAAACAAAAGAAATGACAAGTGAAGTCAACTGTCTTATGATACTTGTCATAATTTATTTCTAACTCTCAAATTGTTACTTATGTGAGCATACAAAGTTAATTGGAACCACAACAAAAACATTACATAAGAAAAGACAATTTCGACTTTTCTTTGAACTTAAAGTACTAAATGTTTAGAGCCTGTTTAAATTCATATCTCTTAAAGGGGACGGTAACTTTAAAGCAAATATAGAGGGTGGTACCAAACAGTTAACAGAAATTCAGTCTGCACTGTTGACCTTATTATCTGTGTCAAAACTAAGGACTTTAAGTTCAACTGTCGGGTTATTTATACTCCTATAACTTTCGCCCGGACGTGTTCCACCAGACAAATGAATAACCCCTCACCTGTGGAGCAAAGTCGTACATTTTATAACATTTGCATATAACCAAAACAAGTGATAACACATTTTTATGGATGTCAAACTTCTTTAATATTTCTCACGACGTTTCAACACAGTTACTAG
>JARFOD010113459.1:0-11113 GCA_031763545.1 Mopalia muscosa
AACAGGGTGTCCAAATGAGGCAATTGTTCACTTCAGGGTGTCCATTTGGACGGGTGGACGGGTGTCTGCCTAAGCCCTGGCGCTCAATTATCTACATGTAGTCTCAAGAACTGTTTAATATATTCTCAACAAGTATATGTACTTACTGCAACTACTCAAGCACAAAAACTCATTTTCAGGGTTAAGACTATTGATAGTTGGTGCAGCTGTTAAACTATTGATAGTTGGTGCAACTGTTGAAACTATTGATAGTTGGTGCAGCTGTTAAACTATTGATAATTGGTGCAACTGTTGAAACTATTGATAGTTGGTGCAACTGTTGAAACTATTGATAGTTGGTGCAACTGTTTAACTCTTGATAGTTGGTGCAACTGTTGAAACTATTGATAGTTGGTGCAGCTGTTAAACTATTGATAGTTGGTACAACTGTTGAACTATTGATAGTTGATGCAACTGTTGAACTATTGATAGTTGGTGCAACTGTTGAAACTATGGATAGTTGGTGCAACTGTTGAACTCTTGATAGTTGGTGCAACTGTTGAACTATTGAAAGTTGATGCAACTGTTGAGCTATTGATAGTTGGTGCATCTATTAAAACTATTTATAATTGGTGCACCTGTTGAAACTATTGATAGTTGGTGCAACTGTTGAAGCTATTGATAAATGGGGCAACTGTTGAAACTATTGATAGTTGGTGCAGCTGTTGAACTATTGATAGTTGATGCAAATGTTGAACTATTGATAGTTGGTGCAACTGTTGAAACTATTGATAGTTGGTGCAACTGTTGAAGCTATTGATAGCTGGTGCAACTGTTGAAACTATCAATTGTTGGTGCAACTGATAAAACTATCAATTGTTGGTGCAACTGATAAAACTGTCAATGGTTGGTACAACTCCTGAAAATATTGATGGTTGGTGCAACTTTTGAAAGTTTGAAAAAAACTATTGATAGTTGATTAGTAATGATTACTATCACAGCAATTTTTGTGAAAACGTAATGGTTAGATGCATTGTTACACCCTTACTTAATGTGCCACCTTCTGCTACTTTGTTGTTACAATGGTCAAGTGTACATGTACTCAAGGAAATGTATTTTGGGATGAATTATTATACATTAAGTTTCTTATATTCGTTTCGTGTTGTTGGATACTTTTATTTTCATTTTGATTTATAATGGATATGTTTATTTCAGATATCTTTTAGGTTGTGAACATGGTTCTTTTTGGATTCTGGATATGTTTGTTTCACATTGCTATATATATGTATCTGTTTTGTTATTGCTGGTCCTTTGGTAATAACATGTGTAGTATAATTCTGACCCATGGTTTATTTCAGGTTACTGGATAAATTACTGGTGGTCTGTCCGAATGTAGATTATTGTGAAGAGGTATTGCCCCGAGCAGAGTTAGAGGCTCATCTTTTACAGAGGTAAGGTATATTTTTTGAATGAATGAATGAAGAGAAAAAAGAGGGTATAACTATATTTAAGTGTGACAAACAGAGCAACATGAAGAGGCTTGTCTATTACACAGGTAAACCTAAGCAGATATCACAAAATGTGACTTGGTAGTACATTAAATGACATCAATAAAATATTGATAATGTGGGACATAAACAAAGAAAACTTAAGGTATTGACAACTAAATAAATCAATAGATCCATGTAAGAGTTTTTGTTTTGGGGACAAAATGTTGCTGTGTACAATACTATTATGTCAGGCAATTTATTTCTCATTCACAAGGGAAATCTTACAAAAGAGAAATCTTTGTATAGTGATACAACACAGGTTTCGACATAGATTGAGCTGGGGAATAGAGTGATTTACACAGGCTTTCAAATGAATGTATTGCTCTCAGTATTGTTATGTATTGATTATTTAATGTGATATTGTAGATCAAAGGGCCTCGCTTTGAATGAGATCTCTAAATACACACTTTTCTAGATTAGCCACCATTTGGTACACTACAAATCCTATTACCCTGCTGTGCCATGCTTCCTGCTCACACCCAGTTTATTATTACAGAATTGGATGTCTCTGCTATAAAACATGCATCGGTTTTGACTTTTGAAGTTTATTCTTCTAATAGTAATCATAAACAGGGATGCCTAGAATTAGCATCTGTGGACTTTTATATACAAAGCTGCCCATTGATTGGTTGTTTGAAGGCCACCATGTCATTTTCCTGATCATGCTGGCAATAGTGGATGTTGGTAATTGTTAGAAAAATCCAGAAGAAATGATCGGAGAAGTAAACTTACTCCTAGATCAATGAAATCACCCTCCCATATTGAATGAATAAAATATTAACAAGACATGCCATATTTATAATTTTATAAATTAAAATTGTCATAAATCATCATCGGACAGGCCTCTGACAATGCTGCTCCCTGTCACTATCAGATGAAATACAGCTTGTTGTAGTTTTTGGTTCTTTTTGTGGCAGACATCTACAAAGTCCAAGACAAGCATAAAAAAGGGGATCAGAGTATTATTGTATATACATGTACCTGTACAAGACGAACACGTCTACCATAATTTTGTAATTCTGGGAAAGTAATTCCGGTTGCACTGGGGCTTTGGAAGATAAAGGGCAACATGACTCCAATCCGTTTGTGAAATTTGAGTTATTCTGTTTTTGCCCTGTCTTGTCTTTGTTTGTTGGCAGTGGTGTTGATGAAGGTATCCTTCACCATTGGACTGGCACGCTGTCATGTGAGTGAAATAACCTTTCATAATTTGTTAAACCTTAATCAGACAAATAACCAATAATATCTGGTGTATTTTCAATTTCAGGTGTCGAGGAGCAGTGACGCGGTGCATTAAGGCAGGTTTAGGCTGTACATTCAGAGGTCCGCGTAGTGCTCTTCAGAGTCACCTATGGGAGTGCCAGTACAGGGATTGTGAAGCTGGTAAGCTTAGGTCATTAATCCTGGATTAGAGATAAGCCACCATCTTAGTGTTAGGTCATCCAATCCTGAATAAGAGACATGCCACCATCTTAGTATTAGGTCATATAATCCTGGATTAGAAATAAGCCACCATCTTAGTGTTAGGTCATCTAATCCTGGATTAGAAATAAGCCACCATCTTAGTGTTAGGTCATCTAATCCTAGATTAAAGATACATGTAAGCCACCAGCTTAGTGTTAGGTCATCTAATCCTGGATTAGAGATAAACTATCATCATCCCAGAATCTTGTCAATTAACTTGCAAAAATGGTGTCAAAATCTTTTCAATAACAGTAAAGCTGAAGCAGTTTGTTGGAAGTATTAGTGTTCAATTTGCTGGGGTTCTCATAGACTTAAGGGATAATGTTAAGCCAAGTCTTGGTTGAGTATTCTGTGGGTGGTTTCCTCCACTTACTGAGTTGGCATAAATATAAAGCAAAAGCCCCCATCAAACAAAAAATCTCCCCGGAATTGCACGATGACAAAACACAGCATATCTTGCTCTCGTGATTACAGGGAATCAGGGAGATTTTATTGATTTACGTGAAAGAAAAGAACATGCATATTTCATAAGGATAGTGTACATTACTTTATGCAATATTATTTTTATTGCATTGTTATAATGCAATTGCCACTTGTTTGAAATACGAATAGTATCATTTACACTGTAAAAAAGAAAAAAACAAAATACTGATGAGGTTGTTATTGCCTATTTCTGCTTGTGTGATTACATTCGTTAGGACCATTTCTATGCTCGTCTCATTATAACTCGATTCTCGTTCATAAATTGTCTTATTAATGAAACCTGTATATTTTATACTTGGTTATATATTTTGAATAAATGAAAAGAAAAAAATGTGTTTTCCTCCACTGAGATTCAAACAGGTAAAATACTATAAACGACAAAATAGTTCAGACAGTGATAGAAGCAATGAAAATTTAAAACAGACATTCGTGGTAGTATTTTTGTTATGTCTAAAATTCTAAATGACACCAAAAATCATTCATACTTTTGTGATGTTTTAATACAATAATATATATGGGAAAAAACCCTTGCCTTTTAGCCGTAGATGTTAAGAGACCCTATTACATACAGTAGCAAAACTTTTATTATAATTTCAGCAGCTATTCTGTATTCTTAGTAGGTTTACTTAAAAACTTCAGCCATTCTTTGGTCTTAATCTACAACTTCTAGGTTTTAAGCATCTTTAGGTACAATTGCTAGTAAACCATTGGTTGGGTTACCCTTATCTTATCTACTAGATTTTTATCATGAGTTTAGCACTATCACTCTCTGTTTAAGTTACATTACCCATCTAATACCTGCACTAGATCTGGAAGTTAGCACTATAACATTATCCTGCTAATATTTTTACTTACCCTGTTACAGTCAGTACTTCATAATAGATCCAGAATTTAGCACTATTTCATGACCCTGCTACAATCTGTATTTCATAATATATCCAGAATTAAGCACCATTTCATTACCCTGATACAATCTATACTTCATAATATATCCAGAATTTAGCACTATTTCATTACCCTGCTACATTCTGTATTTCCTAATATATCCAGAATTTAGTACTATTTCATTACTGTAATACAATCTGTACTTCATAATATATCCAGAATTTAGCACTACTTCATTATCCTGTTAATATCTGTACTTCATAAGATATCCAGAATTTAGCACTATTTCATTATCCTGCTAATATCTGTACTTCATAATAAATAGATCGGGAAGTTAGCACTATTTTATTAACCTGCTAATTTCAAGTTCACATTTCTTTATTAAGACCGAGCCGTAAAGCTCCTCTCTCATATAGTACAAAAACATATAATACATTTAGCAATACCTAGCAATATCTGTGTAATGTCTCTTGCTGGTAATTAAATCTCACTCTCTAAGTGATAGCAATACAACCCATTATGGCTGAAATTAACTATGTTTTTGTTACAGATAAGAATCCTGTAGTAGATGGTGAAGTCTCAACAATAGAGATTAAACGGAACTGTCCAGATCTGGGAATGAGTATAGTTGGCGGCATTGACACTCCATTGGTAAGAGATCTACATACCATTCAGATTGTTCAGACATTGTCATCAAGCCTAAAACATTATCAGTAACTTAATGTTAAATTGATAATAATAAAAGTTGTAATCTACAAAAACACCTTCTTTTATTCAATGAAATTAAACAACTTTTAGTATGACTCCCAAACTCCAAAATTGTGTAAGGTGGTAAAAGTTAAATTACTTTAACTTCACAAGAGTTCAGAGTTCAGCTTTCTACATACAAAGGTTACATAGCTTTATACATCAGTGATAGGTGGAGGTCATAATATTGCTGAATTTAGAGCATGTACAGTATTCATATTGTCGCCGAAAATCTTCATTTGCCATTCTATGGTGAAAATGTTCAATCTGAAGGGAAATATTCAAGTGTTCGGATGGCTCTTTGTGTTGTCATTATTTGTTATTAGTGGTGTTGATGGTGAATTCCTTCAGCCATTGTGCTGCCACAACATCCTATGAGTGAAATAACGTTAAGTATGATATAAAACATAAAGTCAAACAAACCAAGCTAGCACTAGGAAATTGTTTGCCTGTAAAATGACTAAAAAATCAATATGAGTATGAAAAGTAAATGAACCATTTCTACTGTACATGATGAATAAATGATATTTTTTCCCTTTGCCAGCCATGTATTGTAATACAAGAAGTCTTCCGGGATGGCGTTGTGGCTAAGGATGGCCGTCTCTTACAAGGAGACCAAATTCTAGAGGTAACTTCTGACTTCAATCATATGGTGCTAGACCAGGAATGGGGGGTGGGGAGGGGAGCATCATTGTTGGACGGACTGGTTTAGAGCTTATGCTCTAGAGTGTTAATGCTCCTGGGTAACATGTTCTCTCACCTAGAGATTTATTGTAACATCTGCAGGTAAATTTGCCAGAAATCAGCAGAAGACAATGAATTTTCTGGTTGTATCCAGTTTGCCGCTCCAGCAATGGCTCAGTGGTAGCGAGTGCGCTTCCTGAACTGAACATGCTTCGATTTACCGTTCACAGGTTCAGGTCCGCGTTATGACCATCAGGTATATGAGCCAGTCACATGTTGTGGCTCCCGGTTTCCCCTCGGTTTTACACCGTAATAAGGCTGTGTACAGTGTGAAGTGGATAATCCGTCTTCATATAAGTGAAATACCCTTGAGTACAAAGTTAAGCACCAGTCAAACAAACAAACAAATCCAGCAATACTTGCCCATGAACTATAATTTTTTACTTATTCTGTTGATCTAACATCAGATAAATAAATAAATGGTGAAGATCATGTTTTCCACAATAAAACATGTTTCCATGTGTGGTGAATGTTCTGTCAGATTGAACCTTGTTAAATGTAACACTTATTTCTCTTTCCTTTATGACTTCACAGGTGAATGGAGAAGATTTAACTCAGGTGACACATACACAAGCTCAACAGGCCTTAATTCAATTTTCACCTGTCTTTAGAGTCACAGTTTACAGAGAAAAAGCAGAAGAAAGTAAACCCATTGAGAAAGAAGGTAATCAACCTTTTCCAACAAAGATTGTCTTAAATTTTTCATAGAATGAGTCAGTATATATTTTTTTTAACATATTACTAAAATTACTAAATGTTAAGTATAATAACCATATTATTAAGAAAACTACCTCTTTCATTATATTTGTCAATGAATTAAGAGATTGCACCACAATCTAGCCATTACCCCTGTTTTTAATTTGTGTTTTTCACAGAAATTTTAAAAATTACACTGAACAAAAGCAAGGGGAAGCAGTTGGGAATAAAACTGGTTGGTAAAAGGTATGTATGCATTTTTCAATAATGAAGTGAAGAGACTTAAACTCAATTCTGTTTATTCTGTGGAATTCACTATAGTTAACAGTATTGTCCAAATACAATAGAATACAGGTTGAGTGTGTGACTTTGTCACACTTATTTTATTTCAAAAGTCCAAATTAAAGCTCAGTTAGTCCTCTACTCACACTTTTGCTTTGATAAGAGCGTAGTTAACACTCTGCCTTATTGATCATCACATCTTAGTTTATTGTAAAAGAACTCAAATGAAAACTGATTATTTTTTTATAAATACTTTAAATTTTTGTTTGTAGAAATGGTCCCGGACTTTTTATATTGAATTTGGTAAGTGCCACATTCCAATTTTAATTCACTTGCTATTGATGGTAAATTATATTATTACTGATATTCAGTCACTTAAAGTGATACTCCCAGCTGAAATAACCCATAACCCCAAACTATTTATGTGTGTGTATTTCGTAATGGCCATTGTAAGTCTGTATGAGCTGGCTGTGTTGTATCCTGGATTAGGCAGTGCTTTTATTACCTCTTCTTTAGTTTGTATGGCGCTAGACACCAAGCAATCAAACAATGTATCCTCAAGTTTATGATAAATGAAATGGAGGAAGCCAGGCCTTCTTGATAGGGATTGGTTTCACAATCTAGGGAAATATATCAATATAAACCAATGGAGCAACAAATATTTTGTTTACCTCAGGTAACCAGTGGCCAAGCTTCAATTGACGGTCGTTTAAAACCTGATGACAGAGTGTTAGAGATTAATGGTCAA
This sequence comes from Mopalia muscosa, assembly GCA_031763545.1. Lineage (NCBI taxonomy): Eukaryota > Metazoa > Mollusca > Polyplacophora > Chitonida > Mopaliidae > Mopalia > Mopalia muscosa. The sequence goes on from JARFOD010113459.1 coordinate 7,579, forward strand.
GATCTTAGTTATGGTGCTCAGGACCAAGCTGCTCGTATCATCCAGGTAAATACAATATTTAATGTTCATAATACATCTATACAGGTAAATTTATTCTTACTGCTCGTACCGGCCTGCGGGCATGGCTTAGTGGTAGCCAGTGCACTTACTAATCCTGCCTTGATTTACCGTTAACAGGATTGGGTCTGCTGTCCACCATCGGGTATATATAGGAATCACACGATTTAATAATTACTCCTATAAGCATCAGAAATGTAATATTGGTCAAAGAACAAAAATTTAGATATTATCTGCTATATTGATTGTGTTTCAATAAATATGATATATTTGTTCACTTAAAAATGTTGTTAACTGTTGTCCACTTATTGATATTTGAGAATATTATACCTCATTTAAATTTCTCCATATTGTTTGTCACTATTTTGCAATATAGGCCCTCAATATTATATTGGCCTGCAGTGTTTTTATCCCGGTCCATATCCTTTTTTGTGGGTGACTGACCAGTCCATAAACTGTCCTATGGCCTGCCGTCCCCTGCATTATTTGTTAATTATTGTGTGGGCAGTGGCGCTCAATCAGATGTTTGAATCTCTATTGCTATATTCATCCGCTGTTGGATCAACAGGATTAAATCCCAATTACAGATCATTGGCCAGTATCATTGTGGGAGGAAAACTAAATCAATAATCAAGAGTCTTCTTATATAATTAAACATGTTATTATGTGTTTACAGTCCAGTACAGACCGTGTTCAATTTGTGATATCCCGACGAAGTCGCCCCCAAACCCCCGATTTGATTCGCTCGAGCTCCACAGCACAAGACATAAGCTCGGAGAGTGGCTCTAGTGACTCTGATATTGCCAAAGTTATTCTCTGTAAGAAATGTACAGAGAGATTCATCACGGTCACAAAGGTAAGGGTTCCTGGACAGATAAAACCTTTATCCAATAAAATCAACAGGTTTTCTTGCCATTGGGTTTAAATACAGATATTCTCACTGAAAGATGTAGTTCTGTGGTTAAAGGCAGTATGTTTTGAACACAGTCATTCCATCTTTACCTTGCAATAGAGGATCATTAATATTAAAACAGAACAATCCACTTGGTGGGACTTATGAAAACTTGTTTGGCCATTGTCTGTAGATCAGTCGTTCAATGTCAGACTCTGACTCTCCATTCGTCAACCTCCCACAAGTTTGAGTCCTGCTGTCGAGGGAGGTTTATGAGGTTTAATTGTAATGAAGTAAGGTAGAATAAGAAGTGGACAATCCGTCAACATTTGAGTGAAATTTGGTGCTAAACCATGATCAAACAAAATAAACAAGAGTACTTGATTTTATTTGTGTACTATTGCAGGCTCCATTGGAGACTCTAGGTATCAGTGTGGCAGGGGGTGTAAGGAGCCCCAGAGGGGATACCCCCATTTACATCACTAACATCAACCCCACTGGGTGTCTTGGGCGGACAAGACAAGTCAAGGTATGTTTAACAACATTAAATTTACCTCTTCAAAATGTTTTTAATTTGGTCACACATTTTCACATCCACACTACTGTAAGTATAAACATAACATTTTTGGAAACAACTTCTTGTACGATCTATATATGCAAATTCACCTAATTTCAGGCCGTTTTTCCACTTTTAGAGGCATCAACTTATCAACTATCAAACTAATTAATATAAGGTATAATAAATAATTTTTAACTTTTCTGATATTTGTTTTCAGAAAGGGGACATATTATTATCAATTAATGGTACAAGCTTATTTGGTTTATCCCACGCTGAAGCTGTAAAAATACTCAAGTGCAATGCAGAAGCTAAGTCTATTACATTGCGGATAATGGAGGGCCCAGAGACTTGTGAGGGGCCGGAGAATTTCACACCGTCATGGCTGTACTGGTTACAGCTACCTGAGTAAGTCTTACATTAATGGTCATTGTTTATACTCTGGACGAGGAAGGTGTATGGGGTCAGGGGGTACAGGAGGGGCACACTATGATACATGCTGTTACTGCACTGAATTAGGAATTCATTAAATGAGCTTGATAAAGTATCTTGCAGAACCTCTTTAGTGTGACTTTTACGTAAATAATTTGTCAAATTTCACTAGGATGAAGAATATATCCCGTATCTGAACTGTGTCAAATAAACTTATCAATTATTATCAGAAAGCAGAGTTAGTAAAGCTTATTTTAAAGAACATTTTAACTGAATACCAACATTTAAGCCGAAGTAATGGTAATATTGTTGCTAATATTATGCCAGGACTATAAAGGAAGAGGTTTTAAAATCTTGGTTATTTTTTTTGCAGAGTTTACCAATCGCTAAAAGTGATAACCCTATTACGAAGCCCCATAGGGAGCCTGGGGTTCTCTGTGGTCGGGGGTAGTGACAGCAGTCAGGGGAGTGTTCCTATCTATGTGAAATCTGTTGTATTGGATACACCCGCTTCTCAGGACGGACGCCTCCGGTATTTACCTCATCATTACTCATTTCTTTGCCGATCTCAGACCAGTTTTTTATTGATTGGTTGATGTTTGCTTAAGGGTATTTTACCCAAATGACAGCCATATATTCTAAGAAAGAATCCCACTAGCACAACCAAGAAATGTTTGAAGTTTTGGATTTTGTAGAAGGTTAAACTTCTTTCTTTGCTTCATTTTTCCAGATGTGCCAGAGAGTAACCTTGGTGTACATTTTATGGCCATCACCTATATTGTAAAGTCAACTTTAGAGCCACAGCATAACAAATTGGTTAAGAAATAAGGCTTAATCCATATAATAAACCCTTTCTGGCTTCAGGAGTTCCTTGGACTGTAATATATGCTCCTGATTTAATATATATTTCATTGCTTTGTTATTTACGTATAAGATATAAAATTGAAGAAACAGTTCTTATTGTTGATGGCGAGAGATGATGAAATCTGAAGTGAATAAAACATTGGCTAAACAATTTTGAAAATAAATTGTTATATTTAGTTTGCAATTTAGAACAGGCATCATTTTCAGTGGATTTTTTTGATGTTGTTTGCATATAAATATATAGATGGTTGTCTGTTTCACAGGTGTGGTGATATGTTGGTTACAGTCAATGATAATTGCCTACAGAAAATTGCCCACTCAAAGGCTGTGAATATCCTCAAACAAGTGGAAGGAAATGTTACCCTTACCGTAGTGTCTTGGCCTGGAACAGTTGTCTAACTCGTCTCTACCTCTTTAGTTTTGGAGGACAAAAAGGTCTCTACTACCTCTTCAGTCAAGGAGGAAATTTAAGTGTATCTTCCCCAATTTGTATTGCAAGTGACTTTAAACAACCCCCCTCCCCCTGTTGCCATAATAATTTGTGTTCATCAAGATATCTTACCGATTGTCACAGAAATAATTCATTCAGATTGTGTGTAATTCAGAAAATAATCTGAAACTCCAGCATTTTAAAATACTCCTAGGTTAGGCTGTATTTGCAACATTGTTTTTTTTTTTACCTTTATTGAGAATTGCTTTCCTCCTGAATGGCTTCCTTCCTTTTTATAATTTTG
>JARFOD010113481.1:0-15214 GCA_031763545.1 Mopalia muscosa
AATGCTTTCCCGCTCTGTGTAGGAGACATGTTTTTCAACTCTCATAAGTTGATGGTACTTTATCAATATATCTGCCGGGAATGAGCGTCTTTCCACCCCGTAATGGGTACACACAGATAGCCGCGGAGGACCGCAGCCGCGGCTCAGTGGTAGGGAGTGCGCTTCCTGAACTGAACATGCTTCGATTCACCGTTCACGGGTCGGAGTCCGCCTTTCGGCCATCAGGTATATGAGCGAGTCACAAGCTGTGGCTCCGGCACTCACGGGGGTGGTTTTTACGAGGTTTCTCCCCGGTTTTCCACCGTAATAAGGCTGTTACAGTGTGAAGTGGACAATCCGTCTTCATATAAGTGAAATACCCTTGAGTACGAATAATGTTAAACAAACAAACTCAGATAGCCGCTGAACCATTCTTCGAATCACAAATAACAAAACAAAAATGGGGTTCTTTATTCGAATCAACAATTACGACAAAAACACAGGATTCGTTATTCAGATCCCGAATCACGACATCACACAAAAAAACTGACTTCACATTGTTCCTTGCTTAAATACGATGGACAATTGGAATGAAACCTCGTAAAACACACACCCCGGATTGCCTGAGTGATGTGTGTCTCACTCATATGCCAGATGGCGACAGACGGATAAGAACCTGTGAACTGGTCGAAATAAGATTAGTAGACCGACACGCAAACCAATAAATCACGGTCACTTCTTAAATATACATGTATATGACAAAATAAATGCTTTCCGGTTCTGTATAGGGGATTTTTTTAACTCTCAAATGTTGACAGTGCTCTAAGAATATCTCTGTCGGGAAAGAGTGTCACGATTGATAATACGTCTCAAATATCTTTATTTTATTTTCTTTATTTGGGTTTAACGTTGTAATTAACATTTTTTTATCACTTACATGACGACAGATTGTCCACTTCACACTTTTCCTTGCTTTAATACGAAGGACTATCGGTAGGGAACCTTGTTAAAACACCCTTCGGATATTTTTGCACCGTATCCTCTTTTGAGACCTCAGTCCATGACCATAACAGCTGTGATTTAATTTCAAATTCTAACCATAGGCTATAACACCATCCAAGCGTGTACGGGCCTGGTTATCGTGTGGCGTTAAAATGTATCTCTAGTATTGCGAGTTGCATTAATATCCAACATTTCGTAAGATCGAGTTGGGCTCACGGCTTGTCTAAACACACTGAGCTTTTGAAAATACATAGGGAAACAGAAGCAAGCATGGGTTACAACGATCCCGTATATATTACCATAGGACTAGCCACTCTTCTGCTACTTATAATATGGTTAAGGTGTGTAGCGCGTAGACGGAATCGCCCACCTGGGCCCTGGGGTCTACCCATCGTTGGAATTATGCCATTTCTTGGTAAAAATCCTACCGACACATTTGATCTATCAAGAGGAGCTTATGTTGTGTGTTGACAGTGTTTTTTGTCAAATATTGTTCGGAAGGAAGTCAAACATTCGTGAGGACAAGCATTACTGTGCTATGATAAAGTTTGCGAAGGATTTTCAGAAGTTTGTTAATGTTGGTAATCCCGTTGACATCCTGCCATGGACCAGGTTCTTTTTTCAAAACCGAACGAAACAATTTCCGAAGGTCATGGAACATCATTATAAACTATTGAATATTCAGCAGCGACGCCACCTGGACACGTATGACAACAACAGTGTACGGGATGTGATGGACGCGCTTCTAAAGTCAGCATATGATCTGTCCGGAAAGGATGGAGAGGAAAGTTTGTCTAAAGACCTTGTGATGTCCACTGCAATTAATTTACTCGGAGCTGGGGTAGACACTATTGGCTCTTGCCTTCTGTGGGCTATTTTATTCATGGTCACACATCCTAAGATACAGGCCCGAGTACAAAACGATATTGATGAGCATATCGAATCTACCAGGCCACCCTCAGTGGAAGACAGGAGAGATTTAACGTGTGTAGAAGCAACCATCTTAGAAGTACTGCGTCTGTCGGCCGTGGCGTCGATGTCATTACCGCTCAACTGGTACACCATTCCCGAGGGTACCTTTGTGGTTGTAAACCAATATTCAACTTGTACAGACCCTAAAGTCTGGGGAGACCCTGGCACTTTCCGCCGAACGATTCTTAAAAACTTTTGAATCTGGACAAATTGCGATTGACAGCGAATTGGCTAATAGCTTCCTGATGTTTGGTGCTGGATGTCGACGCTGTATCGCGGAATCTCTTGCTAGAGACGATTTTTTCCTTTTCTGTACCCTCTTAATACAGCGTTGTTCTTTTTCTAAAGCTGACGGAGAAGAGTATTCTATGGAAAGAGTGTATGGATTGACCATGACGCCGAAACACTACTCTATTATTGTGACAAAAAGAGTATAATTCCATCGAAGACAGAATATCGACGTTAAAACCTATATATTAACATTTTAAATTTAATTTGAATTATCTTTATTTATGAATGTTTTACCACTACCGATAATTCATTTATCGAATTGTTAATAACGATTGTCTTAGTTATAGACGATAGGAGGGGAAAAGTGAGAGAGTTCGAATATCGGGCACCCCTGTCGAACAATATTTTGTTCTAGCTGAAAGACTCACAAAAAATCCTTAAATCACAATTTGTTAATATGAATATTCATATTCAGATTTCAACACATTCCTGCGAATTAACTAATATCACCAATTGCTAGTAGCTTACGTACCCCAATTAAAACATATTATATGAATTGTCAGGAGACAAATTAAAAGCACTATAAATTCTGACCCATTACATCTGTTCGATATAAAGACTTTTGACACATGGTCACAAATGTTTAATTTTTTATCTTTTTTTTTAATTTTTGTATTTCTGTTTTATTAGCCCTTGTTACTATATATTCCCAGCTAATTTCAAAGTTGTATGAGAGTCACCATCTGTACGCCAATTAGATTAGTGTTTAGGCATTTTTACTATGTATGTATAAACGAGTATGAACAAAGCCCCATGTATTTCTAACAGGAAAGATATTGTGATACTCTGTAGCAACCACTAATGTTATAAAAATCCACTAATGTAATATTTTTTTTTTAATCTCATTTTTTCATCAAAAATCGTCTATATACGTCTTCAGAACAGTAAATCTATGACAATTAACCAACTTTACACAAAAGATTTCTGGTTTTCCTTTTAAATTTGGAAGATTATTACATTAGTGGTTTAAGTCTACATTGATCATGCTCAGATCACCATTTGCTAGAATCGGATGCATAATGTCCATCAGATTATTAGACGTACGCCAAACATCAAAATGGCGGTAGTCTCGTTTTCAAGTCCACAGTGACACCATTTGTTCAAAGGTTCTAGTGAAATAAAGGGTTGAGTGTGAATGATGTAGCAGTTTCATCTCTAACCTCAATTATATTTCTTAAAGTATTTCTACCCCGGAATAACAGACTGTATATCACTGCTATTGTTGTTGTTGTTTTACAATGAATATTGTTAATAAACAAAATCGCTGAAGGTTTTCTTTCTGTTTGTTTCTGTCGTAACGTTAGTTTAAATATAGACTCTATAATACTGATTGTCAATAAACCCGAAATATGTCAACTAGAAGTATGTAGCTGCCGTAATGTCCACGGCATTGTAGACGAGCAAGACACGATGGCGTCACATTTCAGACCTGTGTATAACAATTGTTTTCGTTCGGACGACTGGTACAATTTTTGTCCATTTAGTTACCGTTTATGGCCCATTTAACAGACACATACTGCACTAGTAAGTTCCGTTTTGATACAAACACTATGATCAAGGAATGCCAGAAGTTTCCCAAATGCATCATTTTCAAAGTGGCGTTCTTCTGTGTTGTCTTGTGAGCTACGTCACATGATACCTTTTAACATGGGGCTGGGTCCCCAATGCCGGTTAGTCTATCTATGTGGCTGGTTGTATACTTCCAGCTAATATACTTCTGATAATACTTATTTCCAATAACAGTAATTCACAATAATAAATATACTCCATAATAATGATAGCTAATACTAATAATTCCTAATAATAAGCCTACTGATTCCATAATTCTGATCGACCACAATACTGATTTACAATTATTTATATTTGAAATGACCGAGAATAATTACTGTGGAAGCTAGAGTTTCTTCTATATAATAGAGCTAATTTTGTGTAGATTTTTTTTCTGCTGAGGTTTGTGCGAACCAAATGAAAGTAATGATTTGCACCAAATTCGCACCAAAATGATTTCTATGTGGCATGAATGTTTATTGTAATTAATAATGTTTTATGTTCTAAATGACTATGTATGTTGTAGCAATGAGCGCCGGGCTTACGGCCAATAAAAGAAATATAGAAATATATTAACATATTTTGACATCTGTGTGAACTGAACGACAGTAATATCATTTAAGTGACGATGGTATAGCCTCATTCCAGCATGTATCCTCGCTATTCATCGAATTACATTGATGTCATTTGGATTGACACTGGTATCGCCTCCAAGCCATACGCTCAAAACAATACTTTCAATAACTGTTGAATATAGGCTTTCTATCCCAACTCACCTTATTCTTTATGTTTTTTTATTCCTTTTTATACGAATCCCTGGATATCAGAAGACCAAACCCCAATTTAAATCATTGCCAAAAGCCACTAAAAAGCTTTTTATCGTATAACTTTATTTAAACATCAGGAAAGAAAGAAAGAGTTAGATTACTGTGACTTTGGTATCCCCCAAAAATCAGAGAAAAATCAACTATAAGTTTTGAGAGGCCGGTGATAGCGGCGGATCAATTTCCAACTTTCACCGAGGATTGAGAAAGGCAGGATGTTAGGCTAAGTCAGATGAATTAGCCCTATACATTGTGCTATTAGTTTCACTGGTTAGTTTTTTGTAATACGTACTAGTGTAATTCCAAATAAGGTTATCCTCATCATACTCAACATTTCTACACATTATTCTATCATCTTCGTGAGTATATTACCAATAAATGTTCACAAAAGACGTGAATATTTGAAAGTTTCACAGAAAACAGATCAATAAGTTAAGCCCATCCAACACAACAGAATATCAACATGTGGTAAGTTTTATTTGAGTTTCTCGCCCGAGTTGACATGTATAAGTAATCTCCCTTTGCAATAATAAGATTCAAAACCGTCAAAAAATAAATATAGGTATACAAGTAGGTAAAATAATAGTCCTTGGTTTCAGTGTATCTAAAAAAAGCAGAGAAAAATAATATATGTGTTTTGAGAAGCCAGCGTTAGCGGCGGATCAATATTCAAGTTTCTCCACGGATTGAGATAGACGGGACGTAGGGCTAAGGTGAAAGAAACAGCCCTATAGATTGTACTATGAAACTACTGGCTTTAAACTGACGCTCGCTATCAGTTTGTGATCCTGATTATAAAGACAAAGTTACGAATCTTGTAGTAAAACTCCTGTCGTAGATGTCTCGATCAAAGATGGAATCATCACCTCTGTTGAGTAAACAATTGATTTTGGGGAGCAGTACCATGGAAAGAGGAGGGGAGGGGGAGGGGAGAGGGGGGTGGCATTTCTCGTTACAGTTTTTAGAGCACGAAAAATCGTCCAGGACCCCGCAACAGAGTTTTGGAGAAAATACCCGACGAGACAAACAACAATACTACAGTTTCGCACATGAGAGTTAAGAAAACTGACTCACAAATGGTTGTATAGGTATGAATGTGTGATACCAGAGGCTGAATGTAAAGTTTTAGAGGAACATGGGAGAGATTTGATTTATTTCGCGCCATTGTTCTAACTTCGTCTTAGAAAGTGACCTACAATATACATGGTATGTCTTACTGTAGGGTCTCTTTCACTTTCCAATATCATGAACTACATGGTATGTCCGACTGTTTGGTATCTATCCTTTCCAATATCATGGTACGTTTAAATCATCACTGTACCTCTTTCAAGCCACCCAGGAGAAACTCATCGAGTTTTGTTAGCCGCTAAAAAAAGAAGACTTTGCTTATCTGATAATGTAGGATACAAGGGAACTAACTCATTTCTCGGGAAGAGTCGTTACTAATAAGATAAGAGTAGTCTCCCATTGTTGCAAGATTTATATATCAGTACCTTTATAGTTGAATCAAACCATTCCACTCAGATTTGTATCAAAGAATAACATATGTTTACAGAAAAAGAGGGTCACAGATATTGGAGAAAAAACAGCAATAGGTTGGATCGATCCTGTGGCAACAATATAGAAGAATAATAATAATGAAAAATTAGCAGGATCCAGTTGTTTGAAAGAAAGCTTAGCCACTTAAGCCAGATTAAATCGCAAATGGAGTATAAGAGATAGGCATTCAGTTTGGCGTAACATAAAAAGTATTAAAAGTCTTTAACTTACCTAATAGCAGGTTACACTAAATTAACGAAAAAACAAAATTTATAAACAAAACTATCCCCAAAACAGAGAAAGAAGACTAAGCTTCGTGAATGAACAATGTGAGATACTACGCGAAGTTTGAAATTCTTAGATGGAACTTTATACGGCAAATAATACAGATACATTTAGTTAAAAAGACGAGCTGAACTACAAATTCCCTTCCTTTACAGATCACCCCAAAAAAAGCCTCGAAGGGTAGATAACCGATTAGGATAAAACTACGATGTATAAATAAAATGCAAAATAATAAAAGTCCAGGGTCAGAAGGTTTCAGTCAGGGTTTTATAAATTTTTCTATGGTGATATCGGTACTTTTGTTTTAAGGTCAATAAATGAAGGATGTAATAGTAATTGATTACCAATAACACAGCGTGAAGCCATTATCATTTGCGTATCAAAGGGAGATAAACCTAAGCAATTTTCGAAAAAATGACGGCCGATCTCCCATTTAAATACTACATAGAAACCAGCGTCTGGTCGCTGGTCGAATTAAATCTATTTTAGATACTTTAATATCAGATTCACATAGTGGCCATTAATCAGGACTATTTATGGGTGAAAATGTTTGACGTATTTATAATATAATGTAAGGATTGCTCCTATTTATCGATTTTGAGGAAGCCTTCGACTCGATATCTTGGAATTTTATTTGTGTAAATTTGGTAATCCTTAAAACAATGGATTACAGTTTTTTTATCAAGGTATTAAACCTCTGTTACACAAAACGGATTCCTATCGGATTTATTTGGTGTTTCCTGGGGCTGCATGTCGTCAGGGTGACCCAGCCTCCCCATATATATTTATATAATGTGCCGAAATACTTAGCATCATGATTAAACAGAATACATCTATAAGAGGAATAAAAATAGCTGGAAATGAATTTAGAATAAGTCAATTTGCAGACGATACAACGCTTTTGGTGGACGGCTCGGAGGAACCACTGAGAGAATCCATGCTAAGCTATTATGCTTCATTATTAGGGTTAAAGATAAACACCTCAAAATTAAAAAGTTTGCAAATATGTTGTTAGCCTGAACACAAAGATAATAGTCCCCTTTTTTTGCCAGGAAAATTAAAATTGTTACTAAAAAACAAAAAAAGGAGTTCGAGCTTTGTAATTATAATATCATGATTAGTACTGACATCATCCCAAAAAGTCAAGCTAAATAGGAAAATGTATCAAAATAACATTGGAATCTTATATATAAGCTACCTTTTTCATATTGTACAAATACTAAGCTGCAGTAATTTCAATACCGTATTAACCACCGCATACTAGCAATCAATAATATCTTAAGATAATTAAACAATGCTGCACTGGAAACAATTGAACACCTTTTCCATGACTGTGAAAAAGTGCGTTACTTGCGGGATAAATTAACATGTTACATCCTTAATGTTATACTGGTAAACCCATTAGCTCAACAAATATGGACTATAGGTTTATCATAGTTAAAGCCGGTGATTCATTTAAATCATTAAACTATATATTATGATTGTCACGTTATTACATATACACAAAACGGTGTCAAGAACTCGAATCCTACTTAAGTCAACATGTTAAAATTGAAAAATATTCTGCTCTTAAAAATGATAGGACAAAATTTTTTTATTATATGTGGATGGATTGGTTAACACTATTGAATTAATATTCTTTGTCTAATATTGCAATTTAATATCTCATATTAAGCAGCAATTTGATACTCTCTAGACGTTTTATATTGATTCTTTCCAATCGGAATCCTCTTTGATATTTATATATTAATTCATTTTTTAAAAGATTGGTGTTTAATGTTAAGCTCTATGGTATTTCGCTGATACGGGAGTTGCATATACATCCAAATTAAATTAGCTAAAATCACACTGTTCTTAGCCAAAGAGCAGTTCTTATAATATGTTGACAACGATACACTATTCAGATTACATAACTACCAAAATTAAAACATTAGCGTGCATTGTTTCCAAAGGGAAATGTTTCCACAGTGCGCAGGTGTCATCTTCAGTTTATGATGTCATAAAACGAGTCCTAATAATAAGAATCATAACCATGGTATTCTGTGGAAGCCACAACATTCAATCAGCAAAAGATAGGCCTACACGACGCCATGCACGGTTGTCTGGAATGATCATTGGGCTACCAATGGCAAATGTCTGCACATTAAGTTAGGATCACTTTTTTGCTCTCTTTGATGACAGCGTCAGATGTCAGGGTAATTCTGTAACATCAAGGTGAAAAATTAATGATGTAGTTCTTACGACACGACGATTGGAGCTGATTGCTGCCTGATTGCTGCGGGCGCTTATAGGTATTCAAAGCCAACAACTCCATGGCTCTGTTGAAGCGATGTTAGTATATCATTACTGCGACATTGTTAAATATACATATATTTCTATTTGTTTTGACCATCATTGTTTGATCATAGTGGCAGTATTGGACACAGGAGTCAAACTCGCTAGCATGGACTACAAGCTATCTCGGATAATCCTTGTTTTGATGGCGAATCTTACTCCCCATGTTTTTGGAAATGGCAGTCAGTATCTCAGGTAGGCTGTTTTTCATATACTTACCTGTTATTGTGTTTCAAATACATAAAAACTGTTTTACTATTTGGTTGAGGGATAACTATATCCCCAGTGTGCTGTAAGGGTTGAGTCTTGACAACAGTATAACAGTCACAATAAACAAACACAAATTGTGTTTAATTTATTATTTATTAATAATAGATCAAAGAGTTGTGATAAAGAAAATTTATACCTTAACAATAAATCAACACATCAACGCAACAAATAAAATGTTTTAAAACTTGCTTTTTTGAACAATTAGTATTCCTCTGTTTTAATATTTTTTTTAATTATGTCCAGCTTTGTATTTCTAACGTTAACTCTCTGCGCTTTAAAAATATAACTAATGTGCTACGATAAGCTTAAATCGTAAAATTATTGTATATCTGTTTGGTAAATCTATTGATTACTGCATCTGGCAAAGATTGCCAACTAGGAGGTACAGAGTTTCAAGTAGGGTTCAGATCTTCAATTAATAAGACATGCAAGTAAAGTATCTTAATCGAATACATTCGAAATTTGAAAAGTATTCAGTCCTTTTTTTTAAAATACAGACTGAATTATTTTCAAAGCAACAATGTGTTCGATTTATAATTCCGACATTGCCTCCCCTCATGTTTCGTAAGTCGGCATCGAGAGCTCGGCGCGCCATTTTCTTGAATAGGCCGATTTTGGAAACAGTGTCATACAGACTAACGATATACACTTCTAATGGACTTCTGATGGTGCTCTGATAGTTAACAATCGAAAATGGACTGCTTTGTTTTACATTCAGCGTAAAAGGTCTGTTTATATTCAAATTCTGTAAAAGTGCTAATAATTAATTTAGATTCACCTCTGTTAACACCTTCAATGCAATATTCTAGGCTTGAGCCATTAACTTGATAAATAATTCACACAGAGTGACCTTCGTCCTAAGGCTATGCAGCACGTGAGGAGTTTCCATCGAGCTATTGGTTAAACGTTAAGACAAGACTATAATGTTAAGAAGCATAAAACTCCGGAGTAAGTGAAATACAAATGCCATTATCCGTTTTTCAGGTTAAGTAAGCTGATATGTTTCTTGATCATGTGTACAGAGCTCCTAAACTAATCAGACGGCACTGAAGTGACTCGTTTAGAAACATAAAATATATAAACCAATGTTGAAATGTTAACAACTAATAACGTCAGAAATTGCGAGTCTATAAAGTAGTGGTGACGTACAATCGTATTCTCGCGAGAGTTTTTATAGTGGACGAGACTAAGACAACTATGCCAGGCCATTGCGCATTGATTTCCTCCAATATTTGGGGTGATGTATGCCACAGACCGGCAAAAAAAAGAATGCAAAACAAGATTGTCTTGGTGTATCTTAGAGGAAGTAGAATCGATTTTATTTTAGAATGTGATGAAGTGTAAACAGCTCACAACGTCGCAAAGTCAGAAACATGAACCATTAATGAACTGTAAACAGCTATTCTAATCCAATTTAGTGTGTATCTGCAATCTGATTGTCTGTTGGGTTTATTTTTGGACCGCAAAAGCTACGAATAAGGAAAATGTATGACAGTTTGCGTTGAATTAGAATGTAACACAAAGGTGACCTGCCATTCTGACAGAGAGTGTAGTTAATGTTATCAAGCGTCCCCCGGCAAAACTTTAGGACAAAGATCGAACTCCAGGAACACAACAGTAATCAGGAAGCGATAAAGTGGGATCGTTAATTTATTTAAACGTTTATACTTATGTTAATCACCAGGACCGAAAAAAAGTATCGAGATAAATAATCTTGTAATGTGAAACGAGTCTTTCGACAGTGTTTAGATGGACACCATTAAAGCCGACGAGGAACTGTTCTTTCGTTTCCTAGAAACGGAGCAAGTATACGTGACTCATGAATATTTAGTTGTTGGCTGCAAGATGATCGATATAACAAACAGCAAAAATGCGCGATTGAGACTTATTTAGTAATGAAATCATAAAATACATTTCTGCTATGTTATAATCAACTGGTCAAAGTCTACAATCCACTGGGGAACCTTGAACGGTTGATAATGCTACAAATTGAGAATCTAGAAACCATTGGTGAAGTGTAAACAGACAATAACGTAACACATTGAAAAAATACAAATAATTAGTTCAAGTTACATTGCTATTAAAGCGACACTTCAAGATCAACCTTTTCGATGCTATAGTGTTAAGAAACTGATGATATTGACGCTTGGTGCCTCGTTTTAATCAGTTGGACCCAGACAGGGGGTAAACGTGTGTTCGTGTGCCTTTTCTCGGTTCGACCCGTAGTAACGGGTTTAGCGCATTTCTTTTATTTCCGGAGTTTTGATTGATCTAAAGTCTTCTCGACCAATTAAAAAGCCACAATTCAGGGAAATACTCATAAGTAGTAACAAATAATATCTTGAGTTTGCGCGTTTAACGAGACATTTGATGTTGTACGATTTTTTCACTCTCTTTCCAATGCAAAATGAAGAGTTAAAATTTTACTGCATACTGTTTTAAAACAGGAATTAAAAAAGTTACCCGATACTTTAAGAATGCAGCTGAAATAGAACCCACATTAGGAAAAAATAAAAGGTTTGTGTTTAGAAAAATTTGGGGATAGAATGCAGACCCTGAAGTGTCATAATAAGGAACAAATTGACCAGATGGGCGGATGGAACGCAGCTGCAAGGCTTTCATGATTAAAATCTGGTATTAATTTACTCCTTGCTAAATTATTGGTCGTATTGAGACACGACACAATCAAAGACGTCCACTGTTGTGACTCGTCGTGGTATCCGGAAATTTGTGAACTCCAAAGTGAATGGTCTCTTTGACCAAGGTCCTCGTAAACTGAGAGGTTTTGGAAATGTATAAGTGTAAATAGTATGTGAAATTTCTAAATTAAGGCCAAGATGATAATGATGGAAATGTCATTAGCACCGGGTCGGCATACCAAGCAAACGACCAAATCCGTGTTTTGATTACATAACAAGTTTTAATTTGACTTGTGTTGACAGCATGATGCCTCCTTCCATTGTGAGCTCCAGTCATATTGATGAATTATTTAACCATTTCGAGACTGCTAAATATTCACCAGAGTCTAGCCCCAGTAAGTATTTTTATGTTATTAACCTCTATAATCATACTATGTGCTAGCTTAAATCGATCCTTATTTTATTATATTTCAAAAGCTGAAGAACGAATGTGCTTTCCCGATTAAAACTATCCGTTTTTGTAATAACTCGCGCTATGTAGCATATCTATAAGCTATTTCAATTAGTAATGAATTTGTAACTATGTTGTCCAATGCTTGTTTAAATTGAAGATCAGTAGCGGTTAACGTTTCTGTGTTGATGTGTCATTTTGACATTACTGTGAAAACATTTTCACGAATTTGACAAACGCTTTAGTTGCGCTTTGCTCCAACTCTAGTTCAGAAGTTAGCTAACATACCTATCCACAGAACAATCAAAATTCGTCTTATGTCCTTGACAATCGACACATTTTTTCGAAATAAACACAGAATCTGGGCTGCCAAGTGATTGGTTAGTTGCGTGGGAACTTCAAGACAACCAATCAGATGCTGTGATACAATAGGTCAACAGTGACAGTTGCCACAGTGTTGTCGAATATCCTTATCGGGGTATTCAACTATCTCAATGGCAGTATTACATATGCACACACTCCTAGAAACACCATATATCCCTTTATATACCAATGCAGCCCAGTAGTGCTTTACAAAGTTAAACAAATCGTCAAAACTTGAGTATAACATTCAGCATATGTTATCGGCGCTTTAACGTGAAGTGAGGTCACTTTGTTTGCCAGCGTTGCTGCAATTCCAGTCATATGTGCTCGATCCACCAAGCTTGTTATGCAGAGTATATAAATCTTCAAATTTATACTTATATTTTACATCCCATATCACCGGATCAAATTAATGTCATTATATTACCTTGTACCGCGGGAGAACTAATGGGAACAATATCGTAAGTATGGTAGTTGATGAAATCTATTGTTTTATCATAGCTGTCACTACAGTGGATGTATCGATGTATGTGGGTAGTTTTGACAGTATCAAAGAAACATCAATGGTAAGTATGCGTGTTTTAATAGCAAATGATCTCTTTTTTCATAGTAGTCTTCCGGAGCGTTTGCTCCTGAAAAAAACTTACCTACATGTAAACCGTACATATAATGTTCAATAACACGTAAATTACTTGGATGCAATGGTTAGAGGCCAAAGTTTCAAGAACGTATTCTATCAAGTAAATAATGCATCAACCAAGTAAGTAAGAAAAGCCTTTCCTCAATTAATGCGCCGATCCCTGTTTACCGTTGCCTGTTCACTGTGCTTTCGGAATGTTCTTTTCTTATTATGTTTTGTTCAGGCCCGTTCGACATCAGTTGATCTATTTTTTCACTTTTTGTACTTAGCTTCTTGATGAGACTACTTATCTCATTTTCATGAACCTCACGGTTGTATTCTAATCCTTTGTCTGTCATGTTACGTGTCCTTTTACTTGTGCCCTCAGTCCCTGTAATGCCGCTGATTTGATCAGTCTGTTCTTCCATATTTTCTGATGACGAATTTCATAAACTTCAGTTCCAAAATAATGATGTCCGTCAACACCAAAAATGTCAATGATATTGGATTCTCCAATAGAAATAAATTCAATACTCAAAACACAATGCAGCTCCTCTACTTTGGACTCTTTACTTTGATTCTGAGAAATACACAACTTTGTTTCTATCCTTTGTATGCTTTATATGCTGTATGTAGTTGCATCTGTGTACTTTAGGAGTCATATCTGTGTGAACTGATTGACTGTAAGCAAACCAAAAAATAACTTTATATTACATCATAATGACTCATTGATTGGTGTATAACGCCGTGCCAAAGGGTATCTCACTTATATGACGGCAGGAAATCGAACACACAACGCCACACTAACACAGCCATAACATGTGAGGTGTTAAGCTCTGTTGGAAGATTAATGTCCCTTCAGTGCTAAGTATAGCAGTATGTCTATATCATAACGGTAGCCGAAATTCTTAGTAATCATGTATATGTACTCCTGACAAAAGTTAGGATTATCCGCGTCGCTCATTACATACAACTCAACATATATTGAACGTTTAGAATGTAGTGACTAAACCCTATAGCCACCGAATAATGCTAAAACACATATTTATCACAGTTGTTATACGGCTACTGAATTACCGTTTCATTTTGTAAACAAAATGTATCAATTTATCTTTTAGCGTGAAACTGTTATAAGTAATTTAAGTTCAGTACACATACCCTTTTTTTGTGAGTTATGAGCATCAATATGAAACGTAGTCATACTGTTGAACAGAGGGTGTTATGTTTGACCACTTTAGATTGTTAGCAGTTTGTTCAGAGTTACTTCCCATGACCCGAACTTTAACCTAAGGCTAGTAAGAAAAACCCAGGGATACACAATCAAATAAATAGCAAAACTGCATGATGTACATGTTTGGCCGTAACAATAACAGTCGCCTGTCTTTAGACAGTCACGATTGTATTTGGCGGTTTAAAGTCCGCAGAGTCTTACGGTGTGATTAAAAGAATGATTGAGCATCATGTGGTTTCCTCAAAGATAATACTGGCAACGTCAGAGACATAGAAGGCTGCTCCCACCCCCCACCCACACCCATCCTCACCACCACCAGAATTTAAAAAAGGAAGTACTAAATAGCTTAACTGATTATCACACTCACAATATTTGTATTATTAGGATTACAGAGTCGGGTTACACTTACGCATGACGTGGTCGGACCAAAGGCTTGCCATACCTCCTAACATCACACATCTGGCGAGGGTGGAATTAAATTCAAATTTCATAAAGAGAATCTGGACCCCAGACCTGTATTTCGTCAATGAAAAGGAAGCCACCTTACACGATGTCACGGACAGAAATGAACTCGTCCACATATACCAAAATGGCACCGTGTTGCACAGTGTTCGGTAAGTGTTTTTTTCTTTAATTGTCATTCATGATATCACTATACCCTTTATGGACTCTTGACTCCCTTTTTGTCTTGTGTCGAATATAACAGTATATCTAACATATCCTATAGCTGAATAGTGGGGAGTTTTTGTCGTGCCGGGCATTTTGTTCCTGATAGAAAAAAATACGTCTTTAACACTGTGAGCTCAAACCACCACATGGTCCTCCATATTTATTGTCCGCGTATTGGGGAAGAACATGTGTGTGTGT
>JARFOD010113492.1:0-15214 GCA_031763545.1 Mopalia muscosa
AAACAAAAGTCCAGTGCAGGCATAGTCAGTATTTTAAACCTGCCTTTCGTTGTTTATCGTAATTGTCTTTTCCCAAAAATATCTCTGTCGATGTTACTTGTCTCTCTGTCGGGTAGGTAGAATTCTATACACGGTTATCCAAGATCTGTTTTATGTCTGGCCAATGTCGCGATGCAGTGAACGAGCCGAATCGGAACTTAGCAGTCTTGCGTTTTGTCATGAGGACGGTCGGATCATTTAGTCAGTAAGCTGTATGTTAGTTCTGGTATGTTTTACCGTTTAGTGTGTTTCTCCCGAAGTAAGGACACAAAAATACCTAACTATACTATTGGACATATGAAACCAGTATGTTTCCAGAGTAGACAAAATGGTTCAGTTATCTTTGAAGGAACATTAATGTCAACAGAGCATATTGACTTCCCATTTTATGCATTTGTTTGTCTTTGTGATTACTTTTAGATACACCGCCGCCATATGAGTGAAATATCCTTGGGCTTAATTAACAACCGATTCAAAGGTCTGTAGTATTCTCTTCAGATTAGTTTTTTGTATAGATTTAAAGGGGGGGAATCAAACATCCCGTTTTTATTATAAGTTTTACAATTAAACATTGGACTATTTTAAATATCGGATTTTATAGAATATAAGTAATACTTTGCCCTTTTCAAGCGACCCTCACTGAAAGTTTGTCAAATTTGTCACAAAATTGAACTTTTAGGTTTATGGTTATCAGTTTTGTGTAATGGGCGTGTTACGTGTCGCTGAACCAGTCCTTGTTGACTCTCGAGCTCGATTGATACTGCAGTCCGGCGTGGGATGACTCGAGCTGACACATCGTCATGCGGTATCACACACTGTTCATATAATCCCTATATATCACCCAGGGATGGAAAGTCAAGTGCTGTAGTAAAGTGACAACTTGTAATAAAATATGATTACTTTAAATTCATCAAGTTTTCTATACAGAATTAAATACATGGGTCGAGGAATGAAAATCGATTTGGTGATAATATTGGATTCCCACGTTTAAAACTTCCTTGCTCTGAAGGGATGCAGTTAGCCAGTTACGATATGCAGGTTAGGTCAATTATCTTTTACCGAAAATTAAGACAATGAGTAAACGTGCTACGTTTATCACCATTTGTGTCGAATTATATCAGGTTCCGCCTTTATTCTTTGTTCTATTATAAACATAGATATTCCTACATTATGGTTAACAAACTGCTTTGAGTTATATGTTATATTGATAGGGTAAAAATAAACGTTTTCTGTGTAAATATCAGTTATAATATTTTGTTATACACATTTTACGCTCAACACTTTTATTTTACACAATCCTTTCGTCAAATAGTTTATCTTGAAGACTTCTATAAAATTCTCTCGTGTTTTTCTGTAAACCTCATCTGATCAATTATTTTGCCATCATACAGGTATCGTTTACCAGACAGTTAGTCTGAACCGCGGGGGGTGAAGAGACTCTAAAAACTGTTCAAACTAATGCAGAATTGATCGTCCGATGTCACTCCGTCAAGGTTAGATGGCTGAGAGACCTGTTTAACTCACCCTTTTCTTGATATACAGTTTATCTCTCATTTATGGTGTGTCCAAGTACCTTACTGGAGTAGGATATACAGCCGGAGTTTGATTTCCTTATTCTAATATGATCATTTTCCTCAACCAAATCAGAAACATCAGTTCGATATAGCTGCTGTTATACATCGTGGAATATCGGCTGTCCACAGGGTTTCAATTCTGTTGTGGTATTTATGTATATTCGACAGTTTGATATAACATATTGTTCAAAGTCTGGATACTACTAATTATTGTGATAAATCTTTAAAATAAACTATTCAGGTTACAAACGTTCAATAATGATGCAATTCGCAATTATAATAAATCAAAGCAGATCGTAATAAACACATATCGATTAGAGCTCTGCAGTTCCACATCGGTTGTGTATCTTCCTAAAAACCCGATCAGCTGGACATTTAAACAGGATTCATTTGAATGTAAAACATGTGCTTTGGTTTATGGGACGCGTTGAACCACTTTCTTCTTATATGAGTAAAACTGTTCAATAAAACTTTTTAATTCCTTTGTCGTAAACTGGGTTTACTTCTGTGAGTTGAATACATTTATATTGATCAGTTTCGCCTTCTCGTTGGTTCCTTGCTAATTAAAACCTTATCTTCTCGCAGTCAGATTGAGCCTGTAGGATCACGGGAATTACCGTGGTGAAATCTCACAGTAACGTGACAGATCACACAGTACGTGACGTCTGCTTTATTTCGCTGGTCAGCTTTGACCAGTGCTGTAATTACAAAAACCGAGAAGATAAATACTAGCTGAAGGAATTGATTCCACAAGGCCTTAAAACATACAAACTCTGGACAGCTCGGGTTGTACGGGACATTTTGAGAAGATTATATTGCTGCCAAGTTACCATGGCGTTTGATAGAATTGTACTAAAATATTCATAGGCAGTTTTCTTTAAACAAGATCATAACAAAGATTACATATCCGGATACAGAAAAACATATCACAGAGCTTCGTTATTTCAAAATTCTTCGTTTGCATCTAAAAGCAATAAGTGCTAAGTGTCATTGAGTTTCCATTATTGTGAGCGAATTAGTACTGAGGAGCAGTGGTCTAGCTCACGTTGATTAAACCTAGAAGAGAAACAGAAAAGTTTTTTTTAGAGAGATAACATTAACTTAACCATGATTAACGAAGAAAGATATGTCGGCAATTTTCGGTAGTAATGAAGTTATTGTCTGTTTAGAGACAATCCACATATGGCTTAATCACAAAAAAACACCAAAAAGACGAATCATTACAAGGCTGCACATTGACATCTGATATCGAAACACTCAACATTGTATCATTGAGTATACGATAAGTCGATTATAAAGCTAGCGAACGATCATTATTGGTAGATCTCAGTTTACATTGGGGATGTCTGGGGAGCTACTACGTGTTTTTTTAATGTCCTGGCGGAGTTCTCCAAACTGCCCAAGTGGAAACATTGGTTCTTAAACAGACCGTTACAAAACACATTGTATGGAGAGAGGCTAGACTTGAATCATCAAAACACCGAAGCGTTGCTACATGTGAAGTTCCCTGCGTTGGTGAGGTAATTGTACATACATAGAATAAATGGAACAATATCAACTTTGTACAATAATAATAATACAAACTTAAGAATGTTTTGTTCTACCAGCTTTATGTCCCGCACAGTATACGAAGAGTGATGTTGAGTTCACAGCGGCGAAATCATATTCCGGATATAACGGTTTCCGTGAATTTAGAGCAGACTTACATAACAAATTGGAGTTATAGTGATTTTAAACTGTCCATATTTACTTGACGGTTTAATGTGATAAACTAATGGAAATATGTCGAGACTTCCGGTGTACTGTTTAAGTTAACATTGTAAAGTATATTATCGACATCGTTTTATCGAGTAAGATCTAGCATGCACATTGGAAGATTTTATTTTTTATGCGCAATATGAAAATTGATAACATTATCGATTTTCAAACAGGGCTTTAATATCCCTAAGGATTTTCGTTCCATAGACGTCCTCTGTTCAAGTATCGTGTATTGTCCACGTTTGGGGCTTTGTGACATGGATATAAAATGAAATAGCGTTCGTGACAATCAGTCCTATTTGGACCCATGTTTGGTGAACTCATTTCTATTCAGTGTCCAGTAATACCACTTGTGATTGACTTCGCCGAGGTAAATCCAGGTAATAAGGTCAAGCTTATAGTCCAGTAAGCCAACCATTGGCTACCAGAATCGAGAAAATAAGTTAGCTAGATTGATTGAAACAATTACTCTACGGAAGACGAAAGCTTTGAATTTACAATTCAGTACAATCTAATTATGAAAACTTGTAGAATAGAGTAGACTGACAACTCTAAATTAACTAGTTTAAGTCTATATATCATCAACAGTAGTTGAATGTGTCCAAATGTAAAGTTATATGCACGCTGGTTTCGCATCTTAGGAGATACCAATGCAAACTTATATTGAGATTCCTATCCAGTAATGCCGCATTCTATCCCAAATTAGGAGCTTTATGTTACCATTTCTGTAGAATTCTAGTTTGTTTATCGTCCTTGTATTTATTTGTTTTCGATTTGTTAAAGTCTTGTGCAGGAAGAACAGAAATCAAATGGCTAAAGAATATGTATTAATCCATTTCGCTCTATTTAATAGTTTCATTTATATATATTTATACTAGAAATTCTTATAGACTTATAGGATTAAGGGGAAATTATTAAATAAAAGATTACATGTGGGTAATGGTTTTCTTGTAAAAAAAACATATCTGATGTTATTTTAGTATTTACTCTTAGGATTTATTGTAATATGGGATTCCTATCCAACGCCAGCTTAACGAATTCTTCTATCAGCTTTGTTGATGGGTGGATTGTATTTTGTGTTGTCCTACTGGCAACACGACGCCAATGCCTTTAAAATATCTTTGTCTTGTGTTGTCATAGTTTGTTATCAGTGACGTCCACGATGGTTTTCTTACCCGCTGGGATGTCCCGCTGTCATTTGAATGAAATAACCGTAAGTACCGTATAAAATTCAAACTAAACACATAAATCTTTGATAATCGTGATTTTGGCGAACGCTTCTATTTCTCCTATGTGTCCTCTGCATATAAACTCACCGTATCAGTAATTTTGCCATCAAGTTACAGCTGGGTAACGCCAAACTAAGAGCCGTTGCATAAATTCAAAGCGCGTGTCTATGATTTATGGGATACATCAAACTACCGTCCCGCGTGAATACACGAGATTTATGATGATTAACAATTCTCATTTTTTACGGTAGTTAGGTTGTGAGCAGGAAAATAGCAGAACATGCACTGCATTTACTGATAAAGAGGGCAGTATTTTCTACTCATATATATCGAGACTATTTTAATCTCGAAGACAATGCTTCACTTTTTTTTGTTTATTGTTCACCACAACTGTAGTAACGGGACTTAGAAATGCTACTCGGCGTCCGTCCGTCATAATTACATAATTTTAGAATATTCATGCCTGTATGTGTTGTTAGCCTAATAAGTGGAGAATAACTTCACGGATTAATTTTAAACTTTGAAGACAGCTTTCTGCTTATAAGACAATGGATCAGACTGAATTTTAATTCACAAATGAACTTGAAACTTGAAATATGGTCTCATCTTATTAAAACAAAAGATGGGATTGAATTTCATCAAATTCCGTAAAACAAAATGGCAGCCAATTCATCATTTGACCATATTCACGTCTAAACATGATTATTTTTAGATCAAATTCACAGATTAACTTGAAACCTGGAAGTTAGCTTACTATTACTATTAAGACATAGGGTGGGATTGCATTTCATAAAATTGCACAAAGTAATACGGTTCCCAATTGCATACTTTTTCAATATTTACCCCTACATGATAACTTTGGGTAAGAAACCGATGGGATTGCGTTTCATTTAATTCTGCAAAAAAATGGCAATCACTTAAATTCAGGTTTTAACTTCAAACTTTGATTTTTCTGTAAATACCACAATTATTTTGACTGCAATCGATACCGAGAAGAAATTTCGCCCTTTATGAGGACCAGTTTAATACCTTACAATATTTAGATTACAAAGTTGATTAGTTTTTGTTTAGTACTTTATTTGGCTTACCAGTGTAACTTTGACTTACTTACCTGGATTCACATCGGTGAAGTCAATCACCAGATGGTATTAGTCCATATTGAATTAAAATAGTATAATTTTACTGAATAGCCGTCCGAAATGGGCAAATTGTCACGAACAAGGGTTTACATGGTAGTTCTGTCATAAGCCCATCAGCTTGAATAATACTGGATTTTGCAACCTAAAGTATACCAGAACAAAAAAAAATCAATAACCAATCTCTTTTTGGCCTCATGTCCGAAAATCGATAAATAGTCACAGGGAATTTGCGAATTGCTCTATATTAAGTCTTAAAAATAAACTATTCGGATTTTATCAAATGGATTCATTGGGTCTGTGACAAGCCGTAAGAGGAATCAATAGCGATGTTGGTACTTGTCTCGGTTTAATTCGCCCATTGAATTAAATTCTTTACTAGAGGGCTGGAGCTTTCTCACCAGATAACCTAGTTCAAATCTCGGTGAAGGTATGTAAACAATAATAAGTTACATTGGTATTTAGTAATACATGTGCATTACTGTATGCATAGGCGATTGTGGGTTGTCGTTCCCACAGGAACATAACGCGCATTCCATTGTCGATTTCGTTGAGTACGTTAATAGCAACACAGAAGGAAAAGGTGCTTCCATATGTCAGTCCAAGGGATCTCTGCAACATTAATTTGTATTCAATACAGCAACGCTCTTGCGGCTTGTCGGGCATTAATTGTCAATAGACACCTTTGACCAGATGTTTTCGTTAAACCCGGTGAAGCCGTGTTCTACAAATTTTGTTTGATTGGTACACTTCTAAAGAAAAAGGTACTTCCTCGAAAATATGTCAGTCCAACGGATTTCTCCAACATTATTTTTTATCCAATACGGCAACGCCCTTGCTTGTTTGTCGGGCATTAATTGTCAATAGACACCTTTGACCAGATGTTTTCCTTAAACCCGGTGAAGCCGTGTTCTACAAATTCTGTTTGATTGGTACACTTCTGAAGAAAAAACCACTTCCTCGAAAATATGTCAGTCGAACGGATTTCTCCAACATTAACTTTTATCCCATAATATAGTCCAGTTGACCAGGTTTGTGTGTAACTCTAAATGAGTAATTATAACAACGTACAGGTAACAAAAATAACATGGTACTAATCAGCAATGCATTCAGGCGCTAGAAAACCAAATGTACACTATATACTACTGTGAATGGGCCCTGATAGTTGGTTATTTGGATACACCAAATATTGAAGCAAATGAAGCTTCCAAAAACGCTGGTTGAGACGATCCCTCTTTGGAGTTGACGATTAGCGGATCCTTCATGTCCTGAATATAATTCAGACGAGGGGTCAAAGGTTAAGAACTTGTGCATGGGTCTCATCATCATAATTGCCACCTGTTGGGTAAGACTGTGTTTCCGATATCCCAGAATTCCCTGGTAATCTTTCATTTATTTGGTAATGACAGAGGAAAATTGCCTCTTAACACGCAATGGTCTCCTTTATACGAATAATTTCGACACAGCGTGTAGTCATCCAGTTCTATTAATTTCCTAATACTTAGGTTTCATCAGTCAGGGTGAAGATCAAAGGTGAACAGGTTTTCATCACTTGAGCGACGACGCGATGGCCTTCCCCTCTACCTTGCATCTTTAAACTATTATCAAAAGGTAACAAGACTTGCTATACATGTGATTTATCAATGCCTAATTGGATCATTCTATATTTTTTTGTGTTGTCGATAGCCAGATGTTTCTCTGAGATGGGGCGTTTGAAAAAAGGCCATTATGTTTTTAATCACCGTATTTCAGTGAGCGAATGGCTTTATGTACTCGATTGAGTGACAGACACAACTTATCTTAAACTGAACATAAACGTACCTTTGGTGAACCGTAAAAGAAACTAGCCCTTTGAATCAAAATCAATTAGCAGCTGTAACTTGTACATGTAAATATTCACAAATACGAGTGAACGGCTTCATCATTTGCACGTCAATTATTACAGCATTTAAACTAAATAATCAGTTACAAGAATTTACGAAGCACACTATTTACTATCCACTTGACAAGAGAATGATAGAATACCAATCCTTTAAGAACTTAAAAGTCTCCGTATTACCAGTGACAGAGTTACAACAATAGTGATGCATTTATATCGGGTTGCCTAAAGCTTTATTTTATAAATGTCCCCTTCACTGTTTCGTTTTCAAACAACTCCCTAAACCTACAACTCATTATTTACATGGATCGGTTGATTTATTGATTGGTTTGTGTTTTTCATCGTATCTAAGCTAATTAAATATTAAATGCGGGAAATTTGTTAATCTAGAAGTGGCCTCTTGTACCTTTACATTTTGTAAGAGTAACAATGCTGTCCATGAACTACACTTCATATTGGAAAGCATGCATATGTACATTAATCCTTATTCAGTGAAGATAAAAACAAAAAAAATGTTTTTAAAACTCGCGCATTATTTTCTGTAGAAAACTAATGAACAAATCCGCCCCCACCCTCTCCCCACTCCACCACGTTTGCCAGAACAAAGTTAAGCCGACAGGTTAATCAATGTCATATGGTCTTAGGGAAGCACTCTATTCTAATATTTTTTGCATCTCGCCCATGACCTTTGCTAGCGGCAATATTTTTATTAGTGATTTTATTAAATTTGAAGAACCCTTGTCGTCGGATTGCAGCCTCGAGGAACTGGAACTTTTAGTTTTGTATGTAATCTGTATTTGACAACATTATTCGCTTTAGTTATAAATATGAATCCAAAAGCAATTCTAAATTTCGCCGCTCAGAGACAGACAGGCCCCTTATGGTTGTGTCTGTCTCCGATCAAAGTCGAGTTTCGCCTCGGGTTGTCCAAGGGCACCGCAGTTATTAGATAAAATGGATCAACCCCGTACCTATTGGGATATTTTATTATCTCATACAGGTCCTCTCTGTTCAACTTTGAAACATGATGGTAATTGTTAATCTGATTACCATAGTAATTTTTAGCTTGTAGACATACAAATCAGCATAATTCATAATTCAAATTCAGAGAGCCTACGAAAGAAACCACGGAAAGATAACAGTTTTTAACATGCATTCGTTTTATTATACTAATTTTATACAAGTCAAAGTGGACTGGTTGGTTGAAGTATAACATCTTCTTCTATAGTAGTTATATGGCGGTTGGGTACTCTGGGGACAATGGATATTAAATATTCTAGCAAATTGCGGCGAAATCGCCTAATCGTTAAAGCGCAACTGACTATTAGCATATATTTACCCAAAGTTAAAGCTAAATGACCAGTTTTTACTTTCGACTAAATGAATAATTCACACTAGACGTTGTCACGGAAAAAAAGTATATTTTATCAGTCAAGTGAAATAATGTTTTCGTCCTACTCTCTCTCCGCATGTAGTAGAAACTAGTATTGCCAAATTAACTTAAAAACACTCTACTTATTTCTTTATTCAAATCTAATACAAAGGCTCACCTTTTTATAATTTAATAACGTACATGACCCCATGAAAGAAAACATCTTTGCCATAATTCCTTATGGATTTATCTTTGTCTTGATGGTGAGAGCAGGGGTTGGGTGGATCTCAAGCATGGAAACGAGTTTTTTTGTTTTTTTTTGCTGGGATGAGAATGTGTATGTGTTAGTGTATTTGACGGTGTGCTAATGTGAGTAGTTCAAGAAACAAACGAGTTGTATTTTACTGTCTACCTCATGTGTTGTTCATATTTATCTATATGTTTGTCGCATATAAACTTCAGAATGTCTTTATAGGTTTCATCAATTCGTGTGTCTACCATAATTAGAACAACATTGATACGCTCACTACAAGCCATCTTTGAGCGAAAACTTGGATTGAACAAGTTTATTTTTAGACTGTATTCCCACCATCCCTTTTGACTAACTTTACTATATTATTTATGGTAAATAAATAATCAACTCAACTGAACTCAAATCATAGGATAATTGGTGTCGTCAGAAATAAATAATAATACCGAAGTTCTTTCAATGCGAGTTTGTGAGAGAAACAAAAGTGTAGTCTAGGTACAGTCAGTATCTTTAACCTGCTTTTCATTCTACAACGTAATTGTCTTTTCCAAGTATCTCGATCGATGTTAATTGTCTCTCAATCAAGACGATATCTATCTACAGACAGTCTCCAGACGGTTATCCACGATCTGTATTCTCTAGCCATTGTCTTATTTAAACTATCAGTTTCCCATCAGTCCCGATGCATTGAACGAGTCGAATTGGAGCAGTTTTTCATCTTGTGTTTTACCATTGATTAGATCATTCTGACCAAAAAGTGTATTAGCTTTATGTAAGTTCCAGTATGTATTCCTTCTTTATTGTTTTTGCCCTCTGGCTATGAGCAGTATGTGTTTCACGCCATTCATTTTACGGTACTTAAGGGACGCTGCAAAAAGGCAAATAGCCTCTATTATGCCATATTACCTTGCATTTCCCCACACATGAGTCATCTCATGTTCTAGATAAACTCCCCGAGAAAATTGTTTAAATAGATCCTGTTGTGGATTATCTACAGACATTCCAGGAGAAGGTGATGATCATTTACATGTTATGCGTGATAAATATATAGCAAATAAGAGATTCGACATGGATTTAAAATACATCATCCGGCAAACTGGTATCTCAGACAAATAGAAATTAACGAATGAATATATCTTAACACAGGAACACTTACTATGGATTAACAACTTCTGGGAGTATTGGGACGACGTTGCAGTGATGTTAATCCATAATAACTGTTAAATACCTGTGTTAATGTATAACCGACTTAAATGCCACTTAAAGAGAATTAATATATCCGCTAAAGTAAATGATATTAGATTTTAATATTTCTTATATGATTAATATATGGTCCTGTTTGCCAGAGACCAAAGTTCGACCGCTGATGGAGGAAAGCAAAATGTTCTTTCTCCACAATAATAAATATGCCTACCTTGCATATGCCTGTAATTATCTGCGCATTTTCTTCTCAACCTGGGATTTTTCTGTTCTCCTGGTATTCTCAATGTTAAGGTGGCAACATGTAGCCGTGCTGCTTGTTAAGTCTTTATATTGATAATGGGATTAGCCTGGATTGTCTTCGGTTGTTGTCAATGGCGGTTTCCTTTCCCCACTGGTCCGGCACACTGACATACGCGTGAATGAAATCGTAGGCACGGCGTTAGATCCCAATCAATCAATATCTTCAATATGTTTAAGAACGTATCATGCGTGCATTGTTTTGAATTAATAGACAATGATGTATCACTTATTCCCCATGGATTTTCCGCCCTTTATCCATGGTAGCTATATTCCTCTTCTTGTGGACTTTAATCCTGTCCGAGACAGCCGATTACTATCTTAACATCCAATATATTGTTTTATTGTAGTGAGGATTGATTGATTGATGTTTTACTCTGTGCTAAAAGGGATTTCACTTATATGCCGCGATGTATTCCAAAAATTATCAACACTAATACAACCAAGACGTGAAGTGTTTCCATAATGTTGGAATGTCTTCCTTCAGTGCTAAGTAAAGACTGTTTTGCTTCTTTTCAATCGAACTATCCTTAGTCATAGGGCTATTGTATAGAGGAAAATTGTGCTAGCAGAGAATCGAACTCTTGTCTTTACATATACATACAAATCCTTTCAGCTGTTGTTTCTGTTTTCTCCAATGTAGCAGATCACTTGTCGTGCTCAACAAACTGAGATTTAACTTCAATGGACTATTGCGGAAATATCCCAACCTTCTGGGGCCGGTTGCTCGAAGGGTTATTCAATTTCATCCCCTATAAGATGACGTCACGCTGTTGAAGAAGAATTGATTTTTATAGCTGATTTATCTGGTGTTAACGGCTTTCGAGCAAATTGTCGCAGCTTTATATTGCAGATCTTTCCAGGAAAATTCAGTTCAGGACTTAAAATCAATACAAATAATAATGGGCTGACCTTTGACATGCTGCTTGCAATACCACAAAACCTGAGATATTATTATAGCCCGAGCTCCGTCAACCAGCAGGAGCAAAATCGAAAAACATTTGAGTCTGACTTTTAGTCCTCTTGAAAACTGGACAAAACGCATTAAAAACTTGAAACGTCGACGCATTCAAAAATATCCCTTTTTCGAAGAATGCAATACCCCCACAAACATTAATCTAAGAGATTGAGTACAACACTTTAGTGTTTTATGTGACCTTGTCCGGAATACGGGACGTAGTCTGGACATCCTTAAAGAATAAAAATAAATACTTTGGAATTTTTCCAAGAGTTATCTCCTAGCTCTTTTGCAGCAAAGATTGTTCATCAGGAGGCGTCTGGTTTTCCTACAGTTTCGTCGAAAGGCACATCGTTTGTGATTCCTCAAACGGTTACGAATAAGATTTACTTGGTCTAGTTAAGAAAACTCTTGGATCGTGTCAACTATAAATCTATATCCGCACCGACCCAGCAATAGATTTGATACTTTCGTTTCCCTACGGTCTACTTAATAATTATGCATATGATTCTCTGACGGACATATCTATATCTACATCTTAGACTCTTAGACCGCTGATCTATATAATTCCTTGGCTTGTCTCTATAACTCAGACAGGCCGAGTTTGATATGGTCCCGTCTCTAAAATGTCACATCGACATATTTTACAGATACAGCATGAGATGTATATTATGTATTAAATATTTTCATTTTAAAGCACTAGTAACATTTTCTTGTAAATATCTTTTTATTTAAGCAAATGTACATATTATGATACAGTGCGATAAAGCCTTTCGTACAAAGTGTACAATGAATGACCAAATGAAGACGAGAATCAAGTTTCTTCACGTAAATTAGATACAGAAAAATACGTTTTGCCATTAAGGCTATAGGACGGCATTCTATGTGCCTAGAGGAGTGTGTATAGTATAATCCAGTATTGCTGGAAGAGGAAGAGGGTGGTTTCTTTGTTATGGTGGGCAGCACGAAGATTTGGAACACCTGAATTTACTGAATGGCATTATCTGATATGGTCTCGTCTTTAATATGTCATACTGACCCTGTCACAGATATAGATGTATATCTTCTTTCTTAACAATTCACGAAAACTCTGGTTTCTGGCTTGGAACACCTGAATTTACTGAATGACATTATCTGATATGGTCTCGTCTTTAATATGTCATACTGACCCTGTCATAGATATAGATGTATATCTTCTTTCTTAACAATTCACGAAAACTCTGGTTTGTGGCTTAGAACACCTGAATTTGCTGAATGGCATTATCTGATATGGTCTCGTCTTTAATATGTCATACCGACCCTGTCATAGATATAGATGTATATCTTCTTTCTTGACAATTCACGAAAACTCTGGTTTCTGGCTTGGAACACCTGAATTTGCTGAATTGTCTTATTTTCTCATGTGCCTATTCCTGTGTTTATCTCGACCCTTATTATTTGCTAATATGTACATGGTAAAATATTTCTTTTCCCAATTGAATTGTCATGCCGCCTTATCAGTAAATGACTCTAAATGGGATTAAGAATCGGACATGTTAGACCCACAAACACAGGCGTGCGTCTAGTTTCTGGCCATATAATACATGACTTATATTTTAACTTACGTAAACTTACTTATTCTACGTATATACCATTGGTGATAGAGACCTCATGTGAGCGAGATCCCATGTCATAACGACTTGTCTAAACTCCACAGTTGAGAAAAACATTATGAGCTCAGGATACCGTTTCTGAATTATTCGATTAATTGAGTTGGTGGTTGACTAATGGCTGATGGATTCTATTTTTGGGAAACCCTTTTTCTCAATAGACAAATATTCCATCTTTATGAAAGTATTGCTGATATTAAACCCTATATCTATCTCCGATATACATCGAAATGTGAGGTTTAAAGATTAACTGAATTAGGTTCCTTTAAAACAGTATGCTATACAGATGCTGCACATTGGTGTGGCGCACACACATCAATTCAAACTGATTTGGGGTTGTTTATTTATAGTTGACTGGTTTAGTGTTTTGGGTTAATGTGTGTTATCGTTAGATGTCAGAACCTGAGAGATAACTCCGGAACTCTGAATTCCTTAGAGAGAGATTCGGTTTCAAAAGTCCGAGGCGACCTTGTAGTGATTCTGTTTTTTCGTGAAACCAGATATAGATTGTCTCTGAGCACGCAATACTATCATAAAAACGAGACATCATCAACATCAGTATGTGCAAGCTATATCTAGCCATTCCATGGTCCATGTGTTTTAGAAATAATTGTCAGAAATTTATTGATGTATAGCACATAGCAAATTGAGGCAAGACTTAAACGTAATAAGCTTGTGTTTCGACTGCTATATTTCTTTGTCTTGAACATCAGTTTAGTAAATGAAAATATCAATAAATGCGCGCAAAAATAAACGATGTTATTAATAGATTAACAGAGCTGGTCATAAGTTCTTCATTGATGAAGGAATTCGACAAAGTAATTCGCGTGACGCGACGCGTAGAACTATATAAAGTACAACTTTGGTGAATCAATAACTGGCCTATTATAGAGGTTTATAGCAGATTCCCGGCGTATCCGTAATGTAAGACTAAATATAATTTCTTACTTCTAAGTATTAAAACTGTCAGTACAATTTAGGTCACATCTTTTATGACAGATGTACCTATTTCCGGTTTTTAGGCGAAGAGTTGTCCGCCTCTGGTTTATTTAAACACATTTTGTCATGATACTTATGAGAAGCGGACCCAGCCGCAAACTGACCTGCGAAATAAACAGAAGTTCAAAGCTCAATTAATTTATATGACGAATAACATCATTAATGAAAATGATCTTTCGGCTCTATATTGTGTTGACCTACATAATCGTTTGCTCCCAGAACATAGAATCGACATAAAGTGCGCCAATACATGCCGGGTGACAATTATTTGAGCGTTTGAACATTCAGGTAATTGGCGAGCACCTTTGCAAAGGCTTTATTGTTTCTTTCCAATATGTTATTTTCCCAAAACTATTTATAGCCGTTTCATATAACTAAACGAGACACAAGCGACCATGTTCATATTGGCTATTTCTGATGCATGTTCATTTAAATATTTTAACAAATTAAACATTCGGGATAATAAGATTATGAACAAGTTTTGCAAAGCTACATCAACGTATAATCCGTCGCCTACAGACGTGATTAAAGTTTATACTAGGTTGAGTGAAAATCTAGTGTGACAATGGTGATCCAATGGTCTCAAGGATTGACACCGTTTGTCTCCGGTAATCTTCAATTGTGAGTGGCTTCCCGTGGTGTCCTGCCCCGTGAGGGAGCGGGTGGTCCCTGGCCCTGCAGAATACTCCCTCGGCTATCTCGGTCGATCGTAAGAGGCGAGAAAAGAGGTTGCTTTCTGTTGCCCTGGTGTTCGCAGAGCTAAAGGGTAACGGGTAGTAGATTTAATTGTGATGTCCTGTTTTTGTGTCTGTCGTCATATAAGTGAAATACCCTTGAGTACGACATTAAACACCAATCAAACAAACAAACA